>JALBCR010003376.1:0-176274 GCA_030710515.1 Abscondita cerata | reverse complement strand
CCAAGTTACGTATTGCTGTACAACCTAGAGAGAAAAAGTAAGAAATTTGCTCGATGTAGCGCACGAAGTTCGTGGAGGATCCAGTATTTGTAGTAGTTAGCACAGCAGCGTCCGGCTTAGTCGGTGAGTGGGGGTCCTGAAGAACTGTAAAGAACAGACTGCTGCCTAACAAGGCGCCACCTGCTGGGTAATAGAAAGAAATAAACCGACCAACAAGAGTTTAACAGGTTTTGCTAAAGTTTTAATACGCTAAAACGAACACAAATCAGAGACAAATAGACAATTTAATATAGCCAATAAAACTTAAGGTACTAGGAGATTGTGACAGAAATAGAGCGATTGTCGCATATGATTGTGCGTTAGCAAAAACAATAATTAAAGCTCGCAATTAATGTGTCGAAATTCAAGTAAGCTTTTTAGTTACAACCCAAATTAGGTTAGCGTTCCAATTGAAGATTGGTTACTAAGAAAAACTCGACGTACACGCGCGCTTTACACACGGTGACTTAAAACCAACTTAAACTCGAATAAAAGGTAAGTATCTCCCGACAACCCAAAGGCCTTTTGTTTTAGTTTCAACCACTCTATGTAAAGCGCCCAAGCTCTTATTGAGCTGGTTAAAAACAAAACCGAACGTCTGTGGTGGAGTCACCCCAAATAAGAATTTACTTAAATGCTATAGATTCAAACTGTTCAATGTCACATGTACGTGAGCTTCGTACGCATTAATATTGAATAGGTTACTCTAACAGTAAAACTTAGCTGTATTCTGTAGTATGCAGTTCTGAGAATGAAAGTTCCTGACAGTATTTGACAGCTCCAGAAGGTAGGTAACCCCAGGATTTTCCTTAGGGGAGGTATGTAGCGAAGAACGAATGACGAATATATTCCTCGAAGTATAGATTATGGAATGAACAATCCCTGCAGCCCGTACCGTTCACCGGCTGGTTGCAGCTTAATTGGATGCGTAACCGTGGTAGTCGTTAAGGTTATAGGAAACGTTGCCTAATTAGCCATTCCTGTATCCCCAGGAGTTATCCAGATGTAATACACGATGAGAATATGAGGTTAACGCACGTGCTAAAGCATACGTCGTAATTAGAACTAACACAACCACGAAACAACAGAAAGGAAAACAAAGTACTTACGGTGAATGTGGCCGGACTTAAATTTAAACACCAATTTGACTTGGAAATATTGAAACACACATCAGTAATTACTACTTCAGGAGGCACGCCAAACACCCATGTAGAAGGAAGTAGAAATGTCCGCTTATCGTCCCCGAAACTATTGTGAATTAAAATGTCCACCAATGGAAAATTAGCAACATGCGCGGCAAATTCGACTTTCGTCGCAACACTCTTGACATACGTTCTACTTTGCAAAAAAACCATAACACGTTATTGATTCAATATAATAATTTTTGATGTACACAAAATTGATACATGTAAATAAAGAACGATTTCCTATGTGCATACAAAATAAGGAAAGAAAATAAAACCGTAATCAGAAAAACAATTTTTGTAGACGAAATTTCAAAACATGTTCAAGAAGTCGCGTTGAGTAAATACGAAAAACGCCCAGTATTTGACGTAATAATAAAATTTCACATTAGCAAAGTTATTAGAAACAAAATCAAGAGCTAAGTTGCATTTGAACACCAATTATTGCAAATAAAGGCATCGACTTTTTTCCCAAAAATGCAGATTAGTAAGTTATTAACAACAGAATCAAAGAAAAATGTTGCAAACTATAGCCCTTTTTAAATCCAAAAATATAAATGAAGAAGATATTAAGGAACGACTCAAGAAAGAAGTGAAAAAGACTTGTGATCATCACTCACCCGACTCTCCATGCCATAATGGTATTCCTAGATTAACTAAGGAAAATAATAAATAATTTAACAAACTCAAATACATCCATGAGATAAACTACCCTAACCTTTCGATTGTTGTTGTAGACAACTTAATTTTCTAATGAAAAATTCAAAAAACAATTTTTTTTAAAGAACAGCGAATTCTAGCGGCGGTTAATTTGAACAAAGAACTTACTATTTTCCTTGATGGTTTAAAACCACATACCTACGTGCCTATTCAAAATTTCAATACTGTACTATTTTCTCCCTTTTTCGTACCGGTGTAGGTAAGGAAAGAAATTAGGAAATGAATTTCCACTTTACCTATACAAAATATACAAAATGCAGATATACGCTACTGACTGAAGAATAAAAAAGTTTTTTGAAAACAATTGCAAACAAAGGCATTTTTAAAACGTCTTTTTAACGTGCCAATCATACCTACTAATTTTCGCTTACTTGTAAAAATATTACAAGAAAAATTGTTATTTGTGTATGAAGACCAAAAGTGTGTATCTTTCATGAGTTTGAGAACAAACAAAGGTGAAATCACACTTTGGCAGTGGTGCACAAAAAATTTTTTTGGCGATTTTTTCTATAAATAAAGTTCTTTAGAACTTTATTTTCAAAGATTCATGATGGATGTAGGTAACTAATGGTAACTATGACAAGAAAATTTGACATTAGCGGTCAAGTCAACATTCTTTATGTGTTAAGAAAGTATTGATAGGTGGCGCTACCCAATAGCGGACAAAAATGAAAGGGGTCAGAAAACATTAGCCCGGGAGCCAGTGATGGTATTTTGCAACCAATTTTAACCCTGACCCATAATTTGTTGAGTGTTACATTTAGTTGTGCTCTAAAGCATAGTGATCGTCAACTGCCGCACCAACGGTGGGTGGGCGAATGGAAACACCGAAAACACGTACAAAAAATTAAGAGTTTCATCATTTTAACCCGGTTGAAATTTATAGAGATGCTAATTTATATAACTGTTTAAATAAAAATCGTCAGCCGGCTGTATGTCGGTGGAAAACCCGTCAGCTGATCATGAAAACGTGTAGATAATTGTAAAGCGCGTAAACCAGGTATGCTACCCACCCGCGTTCTTAAGTGTATCAGCTGACGGGTTCAAATTTTAGTCATTTTAATCCTGGGGGCTTAATGTCACAGGATATTCCGAGATTAGTATGTGGGGTTGACATCGCAACCCCATTCTAACCAATTCTACATCCGCGTATTACGTATGTAGTAAATGTGGAAACAATAACAAACAATTGCAAGTAAGCAAATGCAAACTCAGCTTTCGTAACGGCCTTGCTTATTAAGCACACTAACCTACTTCGCATGTATAAAACGAAGTAGGTACAACAATACAATTGAGTTCGGCAGTTCGGGAGTTCGGCAAAGAAGTACGGTTCATCAGTTCGTCTCACCAGTTCAGTTCGGTACTCAATTCGGTGCAGTTCCAACCGAATAATAAGGGCAGCCGAAACAACAACAAGTCACCGCGCCATCATCAAGTGAAGACCGGCCGAAGCTCGAGTCCATCGGTGCAACTCATTCTCGGACATCGTCTTCCGCACGACACGCAACACCGGAATATCAGGTGACATCGCATAGCACGTAGTACGCCGATTACTACGTGCTGACAACAACGTTTCCATTCATCATTAGAATTAGTATAGCTCGACTACGCTATGTACAATAATAAACGCTGCTGAATTCTAATCGAACGCACCACTTTCTCTGATACCAAACCGGTGTTTAGAGTAATACACCCTAAACACCACAAGTATATGGCGTGACTACTTTCTTGGCAGGAACATGAGCCTTTTGGGTAAAGTCAGCGATGTCCGGGGTGTTGTCCTCAGGGATCTATCTGCTGGTCTGCCATTTGGAATCTCATGATGGACGATTTGCTTGCGGAGATATGAAAAGTAAACGAGCCAGATGGCTTAGCATTGTCGAGAGGTATGTGATTGGAGTAAATGTTTCCAACGACAAGACCTGCATGATGGCTTGAAGGTAAAGCTAGTGAGTTCACCGCAACCAAACGTCCAACTTGGTAGTCAATGAATTCCATGTGTGAACAATATCTCCTACATTGGTGTTACGTTTGGAAAGGTCTGCTCCATGATGTTAATGAGTTAAAGTGAAGATGGTTTCGTACTTTACGGACCCGCTTTAAGTCCGAGTGATATAAAGCCTTTTAGCTTCGGCATGTGAAGATGGAGATATCAAAATTTTCAAAATTTAGCGTTTTCTCGACGCATGTTTACGAAGTGCAGTTTCCGAAATATTTAAATAAACACAGAAACTATATGTTTTTCTCATAGCCGGGCGATATGCAGGATAATTTTAGATTTTTTTTGCATCGTAAAGGCACGAATACTGTGATGAATCTCTAACAGATTGTGGCTTAAGGATCAAATTTTCTAAAATTTTTAGCTTTTTTTAACGTTGTTCGGTTCTCTTAGTTTTGGTATCGTTTTTCCTTTGTTTTTTAATTACTGCACCTGTAATTCTCACCGCAAACTTCCTTCGCGATTAAAAATTAGATGAAATTTTTAAATTTAAATTTATTCATACCTTTTTAAAATAATAATTAATGCATTCGTCAATTACCTTGGACAAGCGTTTTAACTATAACTTTAGAAGTAAAACACTCTTTCAACGCAGCACTCCACATCGCCTAATAAGCTAAAATAAAACTGCGTTTTAGAAAAAAATGGTTCAAACAAAGCTATAGACAACAATATTTCCAACAACTTTTCTTCCTCAACTTTTTGTAAAATTGATATTGGTGGAGATATTGTTTACAATAATTAGTGTCACGTGATTGTTATATCTCAGTAATTACTTATCGAATCAAAAATAATTTAAACAAAAATTGTGTATAATTAAATTATAAACAACTTTTATTTGAAACAAAATGTGTAAAATGAATATATATCTATGTAGATTAACGACCCTTTTGAATACATAGATTATGCCCAATCACATCTTAATAATTATAAATAAGATCCTTGTACAAAGTTTCATCAAAATCGGACGGCTGGTTTTCGTGATATCTCGTTTACTTACGGACGGACGGACGTCCGGCCGTCCATCCGTCGAACATAAATTTTTTTGCTTTATTATAACGTACTAACTCTAATTCGTATAAAAAGTGAAAAAAAGGGGTGTTATAAATGAATATTAATTGACAGATTCTATCATTAAAAGAATTTGCCTACAAAGATACATAACCATTTTTATTACTTGCTATAAATAATTACAAAAATTAGGATAATTTACTTTTGAGAGCACAGCTACAACGATTGGTAGCGACAATATCGTTCAAACATAAAGTTGAGAGTATTTTTTTCATCCAATTGTTGGTTTATGATTTAAAGTTGTGATCCTTCCAGGTGGAGGTAGAGTTAAAATAACGATCTCAAAATACATATATGGTCATTTTACCTATTATTATATTTTAAATAAATTAGATTTTTAATCATTTTTATAAACAATCTTATTTTAAACTGTTAAAATCTGAAAAATAAAAATTTTGTTAAAACGAAAATTAATAAAAAAATTATAAACAATTAAAAGTTATTACAATTTTACTGAAATAAAAAAAACTAAAAATGTTCCGAAACATTTTTCAAAAATACTTAGATTTTTAATTATAGCTTCTGAACCCGTTCGCTTATGATGAAAGCTCTAAACAATCTGACGATATAATTGGATTCTGCAGTTTTCGGTTGCTTATTTTTTGTTTAATTATCCATGTTTACAATAAAATTTGGTTAGAATTCTTACAAAGTCTGATACTAACATTAGGTAGAAACTATTCATCGTCTACTTTGAAAATTAAAGAAAAAATGGAGATGAATAAATAATTAATCCAATAATAAGAAAACCATAATAAAATTATAAACATTTCAATTTATTTTTTATATACATTTAAATCAATCGTATTTAGAGTTTCAGCACGACGGTGTTGAGGAGCGACTTCAAATCGTAAGACGAAAGTGAACTTTCGAAAATCACGAAGTTACTACAATGTCAATCTGTAATTAGCTAAACGAAAGAAAAACAATTATGTGCAATAATTTTCAAAATAATTTCAGTCCTCGTCTTTGTCTCTTTGTCGATATCGTGCAGCAATTTCTCAATATGGCGTGTAGTAATGATCTGACAAATAATCTGAGAACTAACGTAATTCTCATATCCTTTTTTCGTCAGATTATGTTTCTCATGCAAAATTGACATTTATTAATAACCACTTTTTTTTTGTTTATAATAAACATTCTAAGACGAGACACCCTTTCTTATGTGGTTAAGTTAGTGATGCATGCGTGAGAATAATAAGCATGTAATTACAAAATTCTAAGTGCACAAAAACTCGAACTCAAATCCGAGCACATTATATCATTTTGTATTTATCACATAAATATGGACAGGAAGTTTGCGTGTCTGTGAAATCGACAAACAACTAAAAATAAGTAACGTGTACGATTTAAGATCTGTCGTGACTGAACATAGCCAGGGGGTCCTGAATTAGGGTAAAGGTCTAGACAATGACTTTTCTTGCTGCTTTTTTTTCCATATCACCGTAAGCTAAGAAAAAAATATTTAGCATTCAATAATTGTGCTTCGATGATTCAGATTTGAAGAAAATGTCGGTACTGTTTGTATCGTATACCAACTGTTGCTAGATGAACTATCATCATATGTTTTTCTATTCAATCTCGCGTTTTTTACTTCTATGGACTTGTTGAATGATTTTATTGAAACACTCTGTAATAACCGATGATTTTTAATAATCTTTTCAAAACGCGCTCTATTGAAATTTAGCTACCGTAACAAGTAATTTTGCTACCTTATATAGTTGATTATTATTACTGTTAGATTTTAAGATCATTAATGAAAGAATCACGTTTGACGAATGTTATACGCCCTGAGGATGCTGTTTAAAAATAAATAAACTTGTTCAAAAAGAAACTTCATATTGCTTTCACTTATTGGCCCACGGCCGTAAGTCCTCCTCGATAGATAACCAGAAAAAGAAAATTTTCTTATGATCTGATTTTTATTTATTAGATGGGATGGTCTCATACATACCTATACAGCAAATAATAACAATAATGTGACCATCACAAAGCTGTAAAAATAAACATTTTTCAATAAAATACCGGGTGAATTCCTGCTTCCCTAATTATTTCATTTTAAAATTCACGATAAATACAGAAATTCTCGCAGTGACAGGAAAGTGAGTGAGTCGATTTTTTAAATTTCAAAAATGTTTGATGGAAATAAATGTTGGCTGTATCTGAGCAATAAAAAATAGACAACAGATGCATCAGTTCATACAAGAGACTGAACTTTCACAGCTTTAGCAATATTGGTGAACAAAGCACCGTTTTGAATTTTACCCAATAAAGCACGGTGCAAATAATTCCAACCATGTGATCTAAGTTGCCTTGATCAATTTTTTAAATTTATTTCATCATTTTTGACCAATAAACTTTGGACCCTAATTTATTTTGGAATTTCTTACTAAAATTGAACTTCTTTTCACTCGCGTGCACCTTAAAATTCTTATTTTTGAATTTTTGCCAAAGAACTATTACCAAACAAAATTCCATATTTTTGTTGAATACTTCGGAAAAAAATTAAATGACATGTGTTACCTGTATCTACTTTTAAGAGCAAGAAAAGTTGACAAAACTGCTGGAAAAACGAATATGAAGGGCAAGTATTGAAATGATAATTAAATGACAAACCTCGACCAAAATTAAAAACTGCCCGGAAAATAATGGGTGTATAATCTAATTGAAGACTGAATATTTTTGTTTTAGAGTGATTAAAGCGTCTTTTGGTTCCAGAAATGGATTTTTATTTTAGTGCGTGTTTTAAGAAGTCATTAAGTATCGGAAAAAGGGTTAAAAACTAAATTAGAGAATTCGACTTTGACTGTTGCATCTATTTGTGCTTCAGTCAAGATGAATTGATACAAAACATTTTTTTTTCAAAACCCAGAAATTTTATCTAGGTTGAAATAAATTTTACTTCGACAGTGTTGCAATTTACAAAAAATAAGCAATTCTAAATTATCTTATGTAGCTGAAATTTTGTATATGGTTTAAAAATTGCATTATGAAAAAACATATCTAAGATTCCTAATCTATTTTGAAATTTGAACACTTAATTGCAGGTGAAAATTAGGTGTAAGGTATTTATGATTATTTATACATTATATTTACTTTTATCTTATATTATAAAATAATTTAATAAAATTGAGAAAAGTAGCAATTAATTTTTTTCTACCATATCAGTATTGGTTTAAAATATCTGATTATTTCTAACAATAATGAAATGCCAGGTAAAAGATAGTCGCTATGTTGTATCTATAATTGACAAAAACGCATTGTTGATTACAGCAAAGTAGATTCCATGCGTAAATAATGTTAACGATTTCACCTTTTGAATCGCTTACTTTGTTTCCATCTCTTGGCATATTATAATTTAATTTCGCTACGTGTTAGGCGTTACACGAAGCGGTAACATTGCTTCTATCTCTCACTTGATTTAAATTGGAAAAAAATAAGCGTCTCAAAATGATTAAAAAAAAGATAATGTTCGAAAAAGTGTAAAAAAAATTTGAACAATTGTGTCTGTATGTCTGTGTCGGTGAGTTAACTCGAACGACTAAAAAAAATGGCATATTAAATACCCTCCATCTTCTAAAAAAACCCAAGGTATTGTTTTTGACATACATCCACTCGCGCTAATTCCTATTTTTTCATAACATTTTTAGTTCTTTAATGTAATTCTTTGAAATTTTTCTCCTGTTTGAACGGGATTTTACAAATTGTTAAACAAAACGCCAAAGTAACTTTAATGATTTTAAGTCATTTTAAGAATTTTAGGGCCTCATGTCTAGCTAATGTTGATTTCAATTCCTTCTTACTAAAATTGAGTTTCTTTTCACTCGTGTGCCTTAAAACAATTGCATTGCCCGTGCTGAAGTAACTCCAATCTATCATTGTTTTGTATATAACTTGTCATTTTGTTAAATACCTGCGCAGGAGGGTATTTGCCCTACAATGGCAGTGTTTTCGACCAAAACCATTTTATGTGTCACTATAGATTTTTCAAAAACAATTTTTTAAATCTTGAACTGCACACATATTTTATTGCATAAAATATCAATGCATGTCCGTCATGATTTAAAATTGTATATTGATGCTATTAAATGCATATTTAATAGCATCATTATTTTAAAAGTTTAGTTTCTTCAAAAACACATATTTTGATAAAACTGAAAATCATAAATCCTCTTTCAGGATTTTATTGTTTAAACGTTGTATGTTCTTTATTTCTATAGAAAATTTCGACCGCTGTTTAATGATTCTTAACACCAGGGTAAATACCCTCTTAAGTAACCTAATAAACCTACACATAGAATTAATTCTCTATCAAGATGCGTTTTAGGATTGTTCAGAAAATATTTCATAAAATATTTTTCTTATAAATAACGTGTATCACCTGTAGTTATATTTCTTGTTCAATTGAGCTACTTTTAAGAATATTTTACTTGAAAGCGAAAAAAAACACATCTTTATAATTTTTTTATATTATTCAATTTTTTTTTTTTTTTTTTTTTAAAAATTAAAAAAATTATCTTTTTTTTTTTTTTTTTTTTTTTTTTTTTTTTTTTTTTCTTTTTTTTTTTTTTTTTTTTAAATTAATTTTTATTTTTTTTTTTTTTTTTTTTTTTTTTTTTTTTTTTTTTTTTTTTTTTTTTTTTTTTTTTTTTTTTTTAAAAAAAATTTTTTTTTTTTTTTATTTTAAAAACTTACCCTTTTCTTTTTCAACTAAAAAAACTTTTTTTTTTTTTTTTTTTTTTTTTTTTTTTTTTTTCTTTTTTTTTTAATAAAATTTTTTTTTCTTTTTTTTTTTTTTAAAAAAAAAAAAAAATTTTATTTTTTTTTTTTCAAAAATTTTTTTTAAATAAAAAAAAAAAAAAATTACAATTATTTATAAAAAAAAAATTTTTTTTTTTTTTTAAAAAAATTTTTTTTTTTTATTTTAATTATTTTTTTTTTAAAATAAATTTATTTTTTTTTTTTTTTTAATATTTTTTTATTAAAAATTTTTTTTTTTTTTAAAAAAAATTTTTTTTTTCAGTTTTTTTTTTTTTTTTTTTTTTTTAAGTCGGATTTTTATTTATAGTTTAGCAAATTAACTTTATTTGAAATTTTGGTTGTGAATTCCCAGTAAGAACCCAAATACAGATCCAAAGAGTTCCCACCCCTCCGGGGAGCTTCATCCCTTTTGCCCAAAAAACCACCCCCAAACGTAACTTCACAATGGTCTTTTGCGTTTTGCGCGTAAACTGTAACTCTGACGAGAAAAAGTTATAGGACTTTTTAGATTCAACATTAAATTCTCCACAAAAATTGTCCTATAATTTTTTTGCGCATCTCCCACCCAACGCTCATAAATGACCTTGGAAAATAAGCATAGTTTTCAGCGCGAAGGCAAAAATGAGCATTGCGCCGTCTTTTGCGTCGATTATCTCGAAAAGTATTAGCGTGAGCAAAAAACATATAGAAGCAAAATTGTAGAGCAGTTCTTTTTCTACAAGATCCATGTTGGATAAAATATTTTTGAGAAAGTATTAGTGGTCATAAGATAATTTTTGTACTTGTGCATTTTCTATTGTTGAACCCCATGTAAACATACTTGAGAAATATGGGGCAGGATATCGATTTGCTTACACTCCTTATCGCTCTTTGTCCGCCAGAGAAAGACATTCGCTTTTTGAGAGACACCCAAGGAAATATTAAGGAAAGGGTGTATAGTTCCCAAGACTTACAAAACTCGACAGTTTTAAAAGATTGCAAAGATAATATTTTATTTGCTCATGCGTTTAGTGGCTGCGACACCACTTCTGCCTTTTTGGCAAAGGAAAATCACAGACCGTAAACTTAATAAATATAAGAAAGGATTTACAAGAAGTGGTCGCCGTATTCAATAATCCTTCATCAGCAAAAGATGACATTGCAAGAGCTGGGGAAAAATTTACGCTTGCTCTATATAAGGCACCCCGAAAAGAAACATCTTTAAACCATTATCGATTCATTTTATTTAATAAGCTAGTTGGTCAGTCGAATAACGCAGTCATTTTGTCCAGACTACCACCTACATCTGCTGCAGTAACACAACATTCATATCGAGTTTTTTATCAAATTCATTTGTGGAAAGGAAGAAATTTGGGAGCAACTGAATGGGGTTGGAGAAAAACTAACAACATTCTAATGCCAGTGCTCACGACTCAAGCGCCAGCTCCAGCCTCAATTCTGCAGCTCATATCTTGCGGCTGTAAAAAGGGCTGTGGAAAGCGATGTAGCTGTGTAAAGGTTGGCCTGCGCTGCTCTACAATGTGTTCTAATTGTCATGGGCAGAGTTGTGTAAATTCCATCGAGGAGGACCATTTTGCAGAGGCAATTGATTAAATATTTCATTAGTGGAATAGGCCTCCAGGGAAACCACTTAAAAAAACGCACTGAGAGCTCTACCTCAAGGGTGGTGTGGAAACGCGCTCAAAGTGCAGAATGCACAGGTATAAAAATCATCATATTACCACTAATACATTCTCAAAAATATTGTATCTAATATGGATCTTGTAGAGAAAGAACTGCTCTACAATTTTCCTTCTATACATTTTTTGCTCACGCTAATACTTTTCAAGATAATCGACGCAAAAGGCGGCGCAAGGCTCATTTTTGCGTTCGCGCTTAAAACTATGCTTATTTTCAAAGGTCATTTATGAGCGTTGGGTGGGAGATACGCAAAAATATATAACAATTTTTGTGGAAAATTTAATGGAGAATCTAAAAAGTCCTATAACTTTTTCTCGTCAGAGATACGGTTTACGTGCAAAACGCAAAAAATCGTCGTGAGGTCACGTTTGGGGGTCGTTTTTTGGGTAAAAGGGAATGAAGCTTCCCCCCGGGGGGGTGGAAACTCTTCGGATCTGTATTCGGGTTCCTACTGGGAGTTCATAACCAAAATTTCAAAACTTTATAAATTTTTTCTTCTATTCGTCGTTATTTCATCTAAATTGCCTACACTATTCTTATTTTTAGGTTTTATAAACTGGTGAAATTTAAAAGAAATGAACTGAAAGGAGAGGTAAAGAAAAAACCAAACTTTAAGCGAAAAAATTGTGGAAAAATTCCCTTTTGAAAAACTGAAGAAAACTGGATTTTTCCCAATTTTGTTTTGGTTTTGGTTTGTTTTTTTTTTTTTTTTTTATTTTTTTTTGTTTTTGGGGTCAAAAAATAAAAAAAAAAAAGAAAAAAAAGATAAAGGAAAGGAAACAGTATATTTTTTATTCTAAAAAAATAACCAAAAGTATTGGTAAAAAGGAAAAAAAAATTAAAAAATTTATAGGAAAAAAAACTTTATATTTAAGACAGGAATGGTTTGTTTTTTGGAAAGGGAGTTTAAATCTTAAAAGGGAGGGGGGGGAGGGAAAGAAAAAAAAAAAACAACTTGTTTTAATTTTAAAAATTAAATTAAAGTTAAAATTTGTTATTCAAATTAACAATATAATAAAATAAAGGCAAGGGGAAAAGAGTAAAAAGAAATTAAAAAATAAATAAAAGTAAAAAGATAAGTTAAGGATAAAAAAAAAAAAAAAATAATTGTATTTATTAAAAAAAAAAAAAAAATTTAAATGGCTATGTCTTAATGAAAATGTGTCAAGAATATATAAAAAGAAAAAATTTTTATATATTTAAAAAAAATTTTTATTAAAAAAAGTTTAAAAATATAAAAAAAATAAAAAAAAAATTAAATAAAAAAAAAAAAATTTTACGTAAAAAAAAAATTTTAAAAAAAAATATATAAAACTTTCTTTTTTTTTATATAATTTTTTTTTTTAAAAAAAAAAAATAAAAATTTTTCAAAAAAAATAAAATTTTAAAAAAACAAAGTTATCCAGAATAATTTTCTGATTTTCGGGATTATGTTGCAATTCCATAACAAATCATCTCCCAACTGCTCATAGAAACATGGAGATTTGAGAATCAAACGTCAGACGTGCAATACAAAAACGTTTTATTAGTCGTTACTTTCTTACGTTCACAAAAAATTATGTCGGTACTTGTAACTTATAATAAACATTTCGTCGCTCTTAAACTCAAGTTATTTCAAGATAAAAAAAGGCATATGCCAAAGTTCAAAACGCTCCTGCACAGCGTGAAATGAAAATAAACCACACCGGTAAAAGAAAGAACATGGTTATTTTAACATTAGAACATTGTCCAAATAATTTCCCAAGCTCGTGTCTTGAGAATGTAATGATTGAAATTTAAAAAAATTTATTACCAGATAACAAAAAAATTTGTCACAATGTCCGAACATCACATAATTTTAATACCGATGTAAACGATTTTTTACGTAAAAGCGAGTTAAAAAACAAGAAAAATTTCGACAAAGCACAATTTATTACGTACCTGACGCATTTTTTAAATACTTATACACAAATATTTGAGGAAATAGCTGTTTACTAAATACGTAAACGGTAAATTACAGGAAACGATGCCAAATATTTTAACGGTCTATCGAAAATTTTTCTCTTAAAGGGGTTCAAACAAACATCTCGTCTGACGGTGAAAATTCGGCACTTGCAACCAAAAATTACGATATTTAAGTCAAATTAGCGTTTATTTACATAATTTCAGAGTACAACTACCATTCGACAAAAACGCAAGCGCTAAATTCTTCCTTTCCTGTGTTTCAGAAAGACTGAAACACCTGCACCGTTTTAATACCTGCAAAATGTGTAATTATGTTTTTGCTGCTGCTCAAACCATAAGTTTATCTTGTTTCTTAAGAAAGAAGAAGAAAAAAGCAACCTGTAATTTACGTTGAGTTTTATTTGCGCTAAAAGTGGCTTGTGGGCACTATTAATTTACTATAAAATAATTAATAGAAATTGAAGAAAAGTATTATTACCATTACGGTTGCTGACAAAAACTAAGAAAAGTTAAAAAGTCGATCTGTGATAGTAGTTTCTTTTTGTGTTAGCAAAGGAAATGTATGAAGACATTAATTTTTATTGTTCATTTCATAGTAGAGCGTCATTAATTCAATAGATACTTCATACGGTAATAGATCAATGAAAAGAAAAAGGAACAAACGTTTGAAAGGGTAATTGATTCAATTTATAATAAATTATCGCTTAAACATAAAAAAGTATTTTTTAAAGCTTCACGTGCAACTCTCGCAGTTAAAATTGTTCGAAGAATTTGCTGATTGTTGCAGATTTTTCTTAAACGTAATTTGTTGATATTCGTCTTCACTTTTGGATAGTATTACTGTCACTACTTTGACAGTGTTAAAACCATGCAAGTAAAATTTTTTAACATGCAAACAACATCACAGTTTGGTAATGCAGTACTTGTAAAGAAGTTGACAAAGAAAAAACTGTGACTTGGTAGATTCAGCACATGTCTCTATATACTTATCACCTACAAAAGTAAAAGGTGACTGAATTACCATGGCGATAACGATGATTTCAATGAGTAATAAATAATTGGGTGTTTTCCATTGGTTGTTTTATATTTATTATTTATAGCTTATACGTGATATTAAAAAAGTTAAAATAAGTATCATTTACACCGAAAAGCCATTGGTTGTGACGTCAAAAGTATCGTATGTAGAAATATCCCTAATTCTGTTTCATAGAGTCAACGTCTTCCAATTGTCTACAGAAAGCTTCTTGAATCGGTTTTTTTTTCTCTGGCGTTTTGTATAAGTAACCTGAGACATTTAATATGAGCAGTCCTTTTCTATGTTCAATCAAAATGAAAATGTATTTGGAGCCGAAACTAGATTAATTGTTAATGAAAGAAACTTACATTAAAAATGATTTGAGATTAAGGTTTTGGGGGAAGAGGATGACCACTGCAGAAATTCACCAGATTTACTTTGACACATTTACATAAAACTTACCGATTTTTATTTTTTAAAATTTTTCACAAAATCTGTTACGGTTTTATTTTTCCAATTTAGAACGTATGTCGTCAGCCGTCTTAAAACGTGTGTCGCGAGTAGTATGTTGCGACAAAAGTAGTATTTGGCGCGCATGTTGCTAATTTTCTATTGGCGAAAAGAAAAATACGACTGGATTTTGAAGACGTACAGCGGAGATTTTCCTTTTTCGTTTGATACACGCGAGTGTCTTTAGCATACTTACTGAAGTGAAATTTTCACCAAAAATTATTTAATGTGGGTTTCACGATATCCAATACAAATTGACGTTTAAGTTTAATCCGTCTAGATTCACCGTGAGTATATTGGGTATCTTTCCTATTTGTTTTAATACTAATTGTTGCATATGCTTTTAGCAAGTTGTGTTCAACATTATGTGCTCGTTGGGTACTTGGATAACTCTTGAGGGTGTTAAAGTGGCTGATTAAGAACCTTCCCTATAAATGAAAGACAACACCATGGTTTCGCATTAATTAAGCTGCAGACCACCGGTGAATACCACGTCTACAGAGGTTGGTTATGCTGCATACTTCCAGCGAGGGAGTCAATCGCCTTCTGTTCTTCTCCGCACACCTCCCCTAATAGGAATCCCTGGGACTATCTAACTTCCCCGAACTGTCGATACCGTCGCTAGCAGAATACCTTCATTCTCGGAACTACACTAGACCGATTACAGCTACGTTTTAGTATTTAAGCCACTTATTCAAATAATAATGTATGAAGCTCAAGTACATATGACATAAAACGGCTCGATAGCTAATATTTAAGTAACTTTTATCGGTGTAAACCGGACGTTTGCTTTTAATCAGCTCAATAAGGGCTGGGGCGCTTTATTTAGAGCGGTTGTCGCAGACACAAAAGGCCTTTTGGGTTTGCGGGAGGTACTTACCCTTTCATTCTAGTTTAGATTTAGTGTAAATCGCCGTGTGTAAGTGATATGTGTACGCAAAGCCTTAATAGCAGCAGCCACTTCTCAATTAGAATAATAACTTCTCGAGCGTAACTAAAGCTTACCTGAAATTCGACACATTAATTGCGAGCCTTATTTATTGTAAACGAGGCTGCTGCTAAAGCACGTAACAGTCTCTCTATTTCTGTCACATTCTCCTAATATTTTAAGATTTGTTTGTTTTACTGAATTGTCTGTCTCTCTCTTTCTGGTTTGTGTTCGATTTAGCATATCAGATTTTAAGTAAAACCTGTTGATCTCCTGTTGGTCGGTTTTATTTCTTCTTTATCCAGCAGGTGGCGTCTTGTTAGACCAGCAGTCTAGACGGACGCTGCTGCTCTAATTACAATAAATATACTTATCCTCCTCGAATTTAGTGCGCTACATCAAGCCGAATTCCCTTTACTTTTTTTTCTAGGTTGTTCCGCTAGAGACGTCGCTTCTTTTTGTTATTTTGTAAACCACAACGGTTAGAAATTGTAAGAATGTATGTAAATCTCAGATGTGCTAAAATTTCAGTAAAAATAGAAACTGGAGTATAAATAAATACGTCCAATCAAACATTTTTATTTAAAATTTAATTTGTTACTAATTTTTACTTAAACTTACTTTTCCTATGATCTAATAAACTTATTTGTCGTTTATTTCCCATTTTGCAAGAACACTTATATTTTGCACGGAAAATAAGATAAACAGCGTACAGAAAGTGCTGCGCACTTCTAATAGAAAAATGAAAAAAACAATACGATAAATGTAACTCTTTTAAGGATAACCTTTAATTCAAATTTTGAAAAAATTATTTAAACAAAAGTTATACACAATCAAATTGTCAACAACTTTTTCCCCAAAACTTTTTCATAAAAATCGGACCGGTTTTCTTGATATCGTGTTTACATACGGACAGAAGGCCCACCACCAAACACATAACTGTTTTATATTATAACGTACTGTAATTCGTACAAAAAATTGAAAAAAATAGGTGTGAAAATTTCGGTTTGGAAACCTTCGCATAAGTTTGATTTATAAGATTCAGCTAAATTTAAATTACAAATACTTTTCTACGTCAAAATCACCAAGAAAGCAAATTACATTTAATGGCTGTTGCCAATTCTTCTTTAAATTACCTTTTATGTATTTTTTCCAATGACAACATAATTAATTAGTTCTATAATAAATAATGAAATGTTATCCAATGCTGAATAATATAAAAAGTAGTCTATCAAATTTTTGCGGCTTTTGTTTAATTTTATACATCAACGGACCTGTATGAGTGTATAGTCTATACATAGTTATTTTTTTGTTCTAATATGTTACTTGGTGTAGCCACAGTTTCTTGACGAAAATATACGTAACCGCCGCTTTAAACTAAAGTGATAAAAATGCCCGTAATTGCAAATTAACCACAAATGCATAATTAAAGTAATGATAGAATAGAATAAAATCAAAAAAATAATGTATTTATACCTGATACGTTTGAAAATCATATTTTAGTAGGTAACATATTATAATAGTAAAATCTACCTTGATATGAATTATTATGTGGTTTCTTTTATGGTTTTAATCTTTTAACTTTGTGGAATTTATTTTTGGCATAGTAAATAATTTAATTAGCAATATTCATCGTTTATCAAGATATAATAGATATTAAAACTTTTGTAAAACACAGTATTTGAATATAAAATTAAACTCTAAAATCGATAAATGACAAATGGGTCGTTTCTCAATTTGTCTATTTTAAATTTTAATTTTATATAGGTAGTATACTGAGTTTTACAAAAGTTATGAATCTATTTGTATCTTATTAAACTGTGGAATATTTAAAAAAAAATTATTTACTATTATGTGGTTTGTTTCTTATTATTACAATTAAGAATCGATATAGCTAAATAAAGTAATTTTAAACAATTATTCTTTAGCGTCAAAATGTGAGCTGGATTATCTATCATCAGGTAAAGTGGGGTCGTTAGCGCAGTCATTACGGCAGACGGGTTGTAATTTCTGCGAAAGATTGGCAGATAATTAGTTGTTTGATCGAAGGCCTTGTATACTTTCTAAATGAAAAATATGTTTAGTTTGTTATTAGCAATGAATGGGCTTGTTTGTTTGTTTGTGTATTAGTATAAGTATTTTGAAATGGAAAACGTTTCACCAGCAAAACATGTTAAAAGTGGTTGCTTTTTCAATGGATATACATTATGAAACGTTTTTCCATTAATTATATATATATTTTTTCCAAGAAAAATTTTCTGAGAAAAGAAAAAATATATTTAAATAAATAATTTGTTGTAATTTTCACCGATTTCAAAATTAAATGATAATATTCTCTTCTCAATCACAATAAACAGCAGGACCACGACGGCTGTTTATATGACACGTGAGCTGACACGTCAAAATTTATAATTTTTGTTAATTTTTAAGATTAATTTCTCGAAACGGTCGTCAAGATTTTTTTTTTATTTTAACTGATTTGATAGAAAACCACAAACTTTAATTTATCAATTTTAAAAAAAGTGTGGGGCTTACGCCAAAATGTTCAAAATTTTTTAGTTGACATGTTATTTTAATGTACATTCATTCCTTAATTGAAGAAAGTTCCAGGGCTCTTAAGATCGGCAAATTTCACTTCAAGTAATAAAACAATAAAAAGCAATACTGTTTTACCGTCAAAATTATAATAAGTACCTATAGTAAAGAAAAACAAGTTTTTCGTTCTTACGAGACGATGTATTGTTGGAATTTCATAAAAGCAAAAGGAAAAAAAATGATCTTCATTCTGTCAATCATCATTTTCTCTCGCAAGATGGGAGGTGCTCCGTATAGAACTATATGCGAGTTTCTTCCCTTAGAATGAAAAAGAGAAATTGATCTCTTCGCATCAACTGCTCTCGATTTTCAATCTTTCCAGAAATCTAGAAGTCACTAATCTGGCGCGATGCAACAACATCTACATTATATTCTTGCTCCCTAATGCCACTCACAAATTTCACTTCCGTGGAAAGAATTAATTTGTAGTGTAGAGAGCATATGCGCATATGGATGAGGGTTATTGCTATATTTAGTGAAAAAATAACAACGATTTAACCACAACCAAACCATTAGCGCTTATGAAAAGGAAATAACATAAGACAATGGTAAATTATTTGATGATAAAGCAAGAGAATCTAATAGAAGCAAAGTACGATATCACCTGTATCTAACGTTAAAAAAAAACAAGGGAGGAGAAGACTCAAATATTCTTAGTTCATCTCCAATGCCGGACAGAGCCACCGAGCATTTGGGCTGTGGCCGAAGGGCCGACCACTGTTACGTAGCGTAATGGCCGACAACCTTTAGATAGTGTACAGTCTACAAACAGTGAATTTTTTTTAAAAGTGAACGTAGGAAATACAATACAACTTATTTGCCATTAATTGACATAGAGTTTTTGAAATTGAACATGCGTATATGACCATGGCATGTTAATGAATAAATAGGCCGTCCTCATTAACGTCAATCATTAAACACATTAAAGTTTTGGACGACATCTATAACTATAGTACACCATGTACACGAATAAATAATTTCGTGTAAATGATGCATAAATTTCGACACGACCTGATCATTAAAATGCATGATCACAGATCCCCATGTTCAATTTGAAAACTCCATGTCAATCCGTGGCAAAATAGTTATAGTGTATTTCCTATGTTCAATTGTTAAAGGCATAATGTTATATACAAAAATGTTTGAATCATATTTACCTTTTTTGTTGTCTTGTAAAGTGTGTTTTTGGCGGTACTATACGTGAATTTGTAAATCGATCATGAAAGAAAAACGACTGCTTTTGTTGGCTTTATCCAATCCGCCGTTGTTCATACATTACAATAAACAACAAAAAAATTGACGACAATTTATTGACAAACAGTCTCACAAGAGGAGAGTTCTTAAAATACTAATTTGTGGACATCAACTCATCGAAGTAAACCAAGAAAGCAATCCTTCCACTTTCAGTGGAAGAAATGATGAAGCGCCAAACATCGACAAGAACATTAAAAAGCAGATTGGAATAAATTAATTCAAGACGTTACACCACCAGCAAACATAAAAAGAAATGAAGATGTAATTAGAAATGACGTGAAAAGATAACATAACTTCAATAAAAAAAAATGTACAAACCCAAGGACTTCTACTGGATAGGCAAGCTTCAAATAAAGAAAGAGGCTAAAATTAATAGGAAATTTTACGAGAGGCCAAAAACCTAAAAAGATATAAAAACACTTCCAGATGTACAGGAAAATGAAAATCAACAGTAACTAGAGAAGAAGAATGAATTGGATTCGCAAAAACACAACTAGAAACAGACAAACTATATCGCAAAAAGATCCAAACCACTGGTTAATATGTCTACAACTACGATAAGTTGCTATGGGCAAATCTACAAGAGCTGAGAAAAAACTCCAGTTTGGATAACGGGAGGAAAATGAGCCAGAGCCTCCATAAATAAAAGTAATTTATAATTACCTTAATTCTTCAAACTTCTTCACAAAATATCTAGGAGTAATGCTGGGTGAAAAGCTTCAGTTTACAGAAAACATAGGTGTTACAGGGTGTTTCCAAACTGCGAAAAAAATGTAGTGACTCCTCATCAAAAATTAAGCGGAAATTTTCTTATAATTTTTTTCCTAAACTCATACGCAATTACGGCAAAAAAAACAAGGGCTCATTCTCGCACAGGCGCAAATAAATAAATATTTAAAAATAGGATTTTGTCACGTACAAAAATTCACATCTATATTTTGATCCATTTGAAGAAACAAATTAAATAGAAGGCGGTGAGTTTAGAACAATATTTTATAGGAAAAAAACCTCTCCTAATTTTCGATGAGAAATCACTTCCTAATTTTTTTCGCATAAGTTTGGAAACACGTTGTACAAGTTGAAAATCACATACAACAATGAAGATTTATTAATATTTAAAATTAAAAAAAAATCAGCGATGCGCTGAACAAGACATGAAGGTAGCGATAAAGTAGAATAAATTATAGAGCTATGAACAACAACATAGCAAAGAAGATGGGATATGACACTGAAAAATCGCAAATTTCTACCATCGAGGAGAGACTAAAAACAAAATACTTGCAACATACGAAAGGAATGTTTCAATTCTTAACAGGTTGGTCCATTACGAACTTATAGTGAAAGAATGACTCACACAGACAACAAGGTATACAGGGTGATTCACGGTCGATTGTACCTTAGATGTTTACCGAAAACGAGCCACAGGATTATTCTGAAAATTGGGTTATTTAAGTAATTGTGATTGATCTATCGACCTAAAATATTTTCAGGGATGCGACGTTGCCGCTTCTTGTGGAAATATGTGGCAACTTCTTCAATTTGGCTCTATTAGATTTGCCAAGCAAAAAAGATCAGAAAGTAATGGCAAATCTAATAGAGCCAAAATATACAGGATGTGCCATTTGAAATAAAGAAGTTGCCACTTATTTCCCCAAGAAGCGGCAACGTCGCATGTTTGAAAATATTTTAGGTCGATTCACAATTACTTAAATAACCAAATTTTTAGAATAATCTTATGCCTCGTTTTCCGTAAACATCTAAGATACTATCGACCATGGATCACTCTGTATAGTGAAGTTGTAACTGCCGCCCACAGACCTACATTGCAGAAACAGACAATTTATTAAATCAAAGGAGGAACATTTTGCGATATTTAACAAAATAACGAACAGAAAAGAACAAATGAAATTCAAGACTTAGAAGAAACAGAGAAGATAAGAAGAGACAAGTAACCCGGACCCAACATGAAGAAAAATAAACAAAACAGTAAGAAACGTAGGTGAACTGCGAAGAAAGTACATTTTAAGAACATGTTCGAAAATATAATTGTCGAATACTTAACTAACGAAGATTAAGAGGACCTTCTCAGCAAGAACAAGAAATGGACATGTTTGATTAAAACCCCCAAAAAATATTTACCTAAGAGTTAAGTTACTTAACTAGAATTTATACCTTAATATATTTTTATATCCAATGTAGATATTCACAGCAGACATAATTTAGTTATGCACAATTCCCTTAGGTGCAAGGATAAAAAATCTATAAACATAAAAATTCAAAATCGCGAAATAATTCTGGCACGAATTTAATATCGTAACCGCAAATAAATACCAACGAAGAAACGACTTTTTGCACGCTCAATAATAATCGTGTACTTGATATTTACAACACATTCTAGTATCAATCCGTCTCGGCTGAGCCCACGTGTCACTTATCTGGATATTGAGCTGACATCGGTGACTTTGATCAGACTATCACCTTTTCGAATTGAATCAGCCAGATGAAGATATACCGTTAAAAAGTTGTATTCAAAAATATACGCGTGAATTAAGTTCACATAAAGAGATCGAGGTGAAGGTTACTTGAGGCAACTGAAAAGACCTGTTTCCCAAAGTAATTATATATTGACGATGCAAACTATTCCACAAAAAGTCATACATTTCTTTTTAAATTCTCTTTATTTTGTGCGTTTGTTATAATATGTTTTTATTCTTTCTTTTGTTTAGGTAGGTCAACGATCGCGTGTTGATTATTTAAATATTAACTGACACCCCATCGATTTCATTGCGACTTTGAGGTACTTAAGAAGGATTAGCATACATTAAACTAGTAAATTATGTAAAAACTGTAAGCTGAAGAAACTTAAACTTCCAGGTGTAAAGCCGGAAATATTCCATCTCGCTCGATATCAACTGTCAATAATTCGAGCAGCACGTTGATTTATCGGGCACCCTTCGGTTTTGTTCTAAAAATCGATAATGTCATCATATTTTAACCTCACGTCTCTGCACGTTGATTAATTTTAGATTCAAGATTTCTGTTCGTGTGGGAGGAAGACAAGATTGAATGAAGCTTATTCTGTAGTCTTCTGGTCGATGTTCACAAGGAAATTATTAGATTCGAAGGAAATGACGGACACCATCGCAAAATATTTTTTTTAAACTATATTATATAAAATTAGTGTAGTCGCTAACTAACTAACTAACACAGGTATACAATATTATCAGAATTGATGACAACCACAATTATTTAAATTGTACATATTTTTGTTTAATAAAATTTATGATATTTCGGTAACGACCAGTTCGGTGCCGGGCCAGTTGGTTGCCAACCCAGTTCGGCGCAAAAATTGAGAAAAACTGTGGTTATGTGATTTGAAAAACTTATGGTAGCCAGATGGCAGGACTCTTTATAATGTTGCGCTCAACAAAAAACTAAACTAATTGCTTCATCAGGCCTAAAGCCAACATATTTAGATGAGTTTTGGAGCAAGAATGATACACAATCATATTAATTATTCAAAAAAAAAAACTAAATAAATAATAAAACAACAAGTATCGTAAATTGGATCAACTGTCCATTTTTGGAATTATGTGATTCTATCACTTGTGTCTTGTTTTAAATATTTATATTATTTCAATTCAGATCTTTGTTGTAAGTATTTATTTAATGCTTCGCACCGAACTAGCCCGGCACCGAATGGCAGGCACCGAAACGTCCAGGCACCAAAATTGTCGCACTCAACTGACTGCACCAAACCGTCCCATCCCGTAAGACAACGAATATTGAATGCGGCGAGCAATGTTGTTGTTTATAAGATTCGTCGCCTTATACCATGATCTGCAAAGTTACTTTTTTTCTTCCATTCAAAAGGGCCCAGACGTCTTATCATCTGGCACAATTAAACCATAATTAATACAGAAACTTAAGTAAATGAGCTTGATGTAAAATCATAAGGCGCTAGTTCAAGATTTTCGCACATTACAAAATAAACTAGGTCACATCTTTAATGTCAAAGAACCCACCATTATAGATATTGAACAGAATTTGAAAAAAGACTGATATTTGAAATTATAACTATTAAGAGCCACCCTGATAACGTTAATTTCAACTCGGATACGAACAATCTTAGCATCATTTGTAGCAATGTTCCTAATAAAATCACACTCGTTACCTGATGTTATACATAGGGAGTAGGAGTCTTTTTTGAATAATAATTGACTATATCTTCTAAAATATCATGTACAATACATTGGCATGCTATATTTTTTAAACTCGATGAAATCTTTTCAAACTTGGAAGAAAAAAAGCGTCTTTTAGGAACACCCTGTATAATCGAAAATATTTTTAAAATGCGTGAACTGAGTGAAATAGCCTGCTTGTAAAGTTACACTATGTACAGGGTGTAGAACCTAAACTCCCTCGGACCATAGCTCCTTTACCATAAAAGTTATCGAAAAAAGTCTAGGAGCAAAATTGTTTGCAATTACCGTCGTCTTTTTTTATGTAACATGTTATACCCTAACTTTAGCGGTTTCGCTGTTATAACCGCTTTTCCGAAAAATTTGACCATTTTTGGAAATTTTTCTTGACAGAAACTAAATCGGGCCGACGGGTAAGTTTTGTATTGAGGGACAGGCGGAGGCCTGTTCTACCTTCACGTATTTTTTTCGGCTATTTTATAGCAAAAAGAAAAATTTTGATTGATTGTCATTCGAAAACTTCAAACAGCACCCCCCTAAAAAAATTACAGCGTTGGATAGCTGAAACTTCAAATTTTCCATTGGTGCTACGGAAAAACACATTCGATGAAAAAATTTTAGAGAAAAAACTCCGATTTGTCAATAAAAGCCCTTTCCAAAATACCTATAAGTGTGCCACAGTTGTCAAAATACTTAAAAAGTCAAATTAAGACTCAACTGAAGACACCTTCTGTTTGTTTTCTGATGAAAGGTTACTAAAATGCTCCCAACTCAAGAAGAAATAGTTGACATTGTTTTTATTCTTGAAGATTGTTACGAAAATTATTTATTGGCGCCGCGAGTATACGCTGAGAGATATCCTGGCAAAGCACATCACGATTCATGAGCCTATCAAAAATAGCATTGCAAGTTCTGGCGGCAGCTGTGGAAAATCCTCAAACCAGTGTGCGTGAGATTAGAAGGAATATTGACATTTCAATGGTTCTGTGCATCGTACTCTTCAGACGTACAAGTTCCATCCGTTCAAGATTCAGCTGCACCAAGATTTACAACCTCAAGACTTTTAACTTCTGCATGTTGGTTACCAACAAAATCCATCAAGAGGAACCGTTTCTTATGCGCGTGTTATTTTCTGATCAATCAACCTTTCATAAAAATGGTGTCGTCAATCGCCACAACTGTCATTATTATACCGATAACAACCCGCACGCCATGAGAATTGGAAACCACCAGCAAAGACGGTCACTGAATGTTTGAGGTGGTATGGTGGTCGAACACCTTCTGGGTCCGTACTTCTTCGAGGGGCACCTGAACGGCAACAGTTATTTAAGGTTCCTTCGTGACGATTTGATTGAACTCTTGAAAGATGTTCCTTTAGCCACTCGACGACAGATAGTTTTCCAACATGACGGAGCTCCTGCAGATTCTAGCCGTGCTGTTTGGGAATATCTTGATGAAAGGTTTGCGGATTTGTGGATTGGTCGTGGGGATCCAGTAAGGTGGCCGCCAAGATCACCAGACCTCACTACCCTTGACTTCTTCCTGTGGGGCTACATCAAGAATAAGGTCTAAAACACGGTACCAACTATTGCCGATGATATGCAGGAGAGGATTTGCGCAGCTTTCCGTGGTGTTATGCCTCCAAAGACTTATCCAAGAATCTTTCAAAGGTCCGTGGAAGGGAATGTGCTCTGCCAGGATATCTCTCAGCGTACACTCCGTGACGCCAATAAACAATTCTGGTAATATTCTCCACGAATAAAAACCATGTCAACCATTTCTTCTTGAGTTGACAGCATTTTACCAACGTTTATCAGAAAACAAACAGCTGGTGTCTTCAGTTGAGTCTTAGTTTGAGTTTTTAGGTATTTTGACATCTGCGCAGCTTTTTTTATCATGGCACACTAGTAGGTTTTCGTAAAAGGTCGATTTTTTGACAAACAGGAGTTTCAACTTCATTTTTCTGTATTTTTTCAGGGAATGTGTTTTTTCATAGTACCAATGGAAAATGTGAAGTTTCGGCTATCCAACGCTGTAATTTTTTTAAGGGGGTGGAATTTAAAATTTTCGAAAAAATGACAATTTGCGAATGCCAATCAAAAATTTTCTATTTTCCATAAAGTAGCCAAAAAAAAAAATATGTGAAGATAGAACAGGCCTCCGCAGGTCCCTCAATACAAAACTTACCTGCTGGTGCGATTTAGTTTCTGTTAAGAAAAATTCCCAAAAATGGTAAAATTTTTCGGAAAAGCTGTTATAACAGCGACACCACTAAAGTTAGGGGTATAACATGTTACATAAAAAAAAATTACTCTTTGAGTGCTTTCCAAATCTGGAATAAAATATAGGGTGTTCCATTAAAAAAAAACATGAATTTGATACGCCACTGGAATACGGCTGACTAAAAATATTCTAGGGACATGGCGACGATAATTGCGACCAATTTTGCTCCTAGAGTTTTTTTTTTGATAACTTTTATGGTAAAGGAGCTATGGTCCGAGGTAGTTTAGGTGCTACACCCTGTATAATCGTTTTAAAGTAATTCGGTATTTTCCAACTTTTTATAAAATATGCGAAATCGAAGTCCGTACATATAAAAGACATTTACCAGTTGTAATTTTTTTAAAAATTACAGTGTACTTTTTAAAAAGTGTATTTAATTCAAATACTGAAAATTGGCGCGGAAACAAGTCGTCTATATCGTGACGCCGATTCGCTTAAAAATAACATAATATGGGTTGTTTGATTTGTATGCGATTGTTTTTTCAAGTAATGAATTAGTGGTGCTTTATACAAACAAAGTACCATTTATATTTGATATACAATGTCCCCCTAAGTTGGAATCATATGAAAAACTTTTTTATTATTAATTTTAGGAAAAAAAGTTATTCTTCATAAAAGTTCTGCATGTTCTAAAATCTAAAATACAGTCATCAAATATCAATTTTTTTCAGTCGTATACGAGGTTTGTCAAAAATATGAATTTTACTCAAGAGTAAAGTACCTTTAAATTTAACAATATCGGAAAATGTTATCAAAAAAGTTGATCAGAAATTAAGTTTATTTTGTTTTTTAATAAAATTTCTATTTTGAATGAACATTTATTATTATTTATGATAATTTGACTAAAATATTATAATATACTTTTACGATGCTGTGAGTCATTTTATTTCTACAGGGTGTTGAACTTTATTTTTCAAAAATGTTCAATAAATATAATAATGTTATCAATGTAAATAGTTGTAATTGCATATTTGAACGTAGTTTTTAATTCTGCTCAACTTTTTTAATAACATTTACCAATATTGTTAAATTTAAAGGTACTTTACTCTTGAGTAAAATTCATATTTTTGACAAACCTCGTAGACGACTAAAAAATTTGATATTTGATAACTTTTTTTCCTAAAATTAATAATAAAAAAGTTTTTCATATGATTCCAACTTAGGGGGACATATTGTATATGAGTATTGACGTCACGACCAATGGCATTGATTTTAAAAGCTAGTGTCTTGGATATTTTTAAAATGAAAATTTTTAATACTGAACACATTCTATTTTTTTTGTGATACTGGGATTTCCTTTTATGTTTATGATTTAACAATAAACTACAATTCTTGTATTCAATATCAATACATTTACAGCATTGATAAAGCTCCCGCTTGATGGGGAAAACGTAAGCCAGTTAGTTTTTTACACCTCCAACCTTCAAGGGTCCAAAAGGCTAACTAAAATCGTATGTTTCCAAAATAAATGACACTGTACACTTAATTAATTATTGAAGTGTAACATATACATTTTTTTTTTAATTTTTACATTGTACTTCAAGCAATATTATTTTTAGTGTCAAAATTTATTTAATCATGTTTCCCTTTGACTCCAACCAGTCCACTTCAAAATACTTTTCACTGTAGTCATAAATTAATTGAAGTGAGTAGAATGGATCCTCCTCAAAGAAAAATACTAATTTTATACCAATATCGTTAAAAAAATATTTTCTTAAAACTTAATTGAACAAAGATTATTATTAACGATTAAAAGCAAAATTTTACTCAAACAGTTTCAAATAACGAAACAATTTTAATATACTATTAACAATGTGAATCAGAATTAATTTAATAATAATAACTGAGTAGAGGTATTATTATTAGTGTCAAAAATTTGTTTTATCCTGTTTGCCTTTCACTCAAAGCACGCTGCGATTTAAAATACGCAAACACCGTTTAGCGCAATATCCTGCGCGGTCCACTTAAAAAATCAAAAACCTTTTTATTTTAATTCTGAAACAAATTGCAACGCAATTTCGAAGATTACTGTAATTTTCAATGATTTTTTTCCAGATGTTAGTTGTTGGTAAGAATCACAGCTGGGAGGAGGAGATCGAACCACGAAACAGGTAACCTAATTTACGACAACCACAAAACCGGAAGGTGTAATTACATACCCAACGAGAGTAAATCAATAAACTAAAAGCAAAATCGTGAAAAGGAACGGGAAAATTAACGGCCAACCCAACGATTTGAGGAAAAAACATGCGTTTCCTCGCGGTGGAGCTTTTGTAGCGCTATCTATAGCAGAGGTATTCGCCGTTACGCTAAAAGTGCGACGGATTTTTTTTTTATTTTAAGAAGGAAGAGGACACGCGTCCATTTTATTTATACAGTTTGTTATCCCTTGGGATCGAAATGCGGTGACTGCGCAACGCCATGTGTGGTCGGTAGTCACAATGCAATTCTGTTACTCCCTCGATGCTATTGGCTCGTCATTGATTCGCGGAAATCATTTATACAAAGTGCATCAATTAGATCTCGCTCGTTCTCAATGTTTTTCTTCATCTCGAAGAGTGAATTTGTAAAATTTCAGTATGTTTTAGAAAAAAACATTGACCTAATATATCTTGCGTATTTGATTACGCAAGGTGAACCGGTACAATGTGCAAGAAACGATGTACCAAGATATATGAAAAAAATTTTATAGACGAAGGGAAAGTAATACGGGCCAAAAGAATTAAATTACACAAGAAAATCAATTATCAGCATCTAGTAAATCTGTACAAAGCTCATACATCAAGTTGCATTACCTAACTCGGTTGGTCCGGCTAATGGTCACGACTTGGCCATTTACCTCCAGGAGAGAGAGACTTATCGGCGGATAAATTGCCGCCGCTCGAATTTTCATGTCAGCACACAATAGATCTGAGATACACTTGGCCTGTGTGAGGTATATTGACAGTTGTATAAGTCAACTCGTGATGCGATGTGAAATATTGTTAATATTATATTTACATTAAACTCGCATTAAATTCCAATCACTCTTATGCTTGTAAGTACTTGTAATACGTACCCACCCTATGTATAAACGTATTCAATGATATGCATCATAAATTGAGTGCTTACGCGAAACTGATAATCACTTATGAATGATGATTGCGAAATTCTTCGATTTAATTATTATGCATACCGTAAACGTGAAAAGTAGGTTAACTGTCAATCAGCGTCTTGCTTAAAATAACCGATACAATAATCCCATTTTTTTTTTGCTTTAACGTACGGGCGCGTTTTAATCTTTTTTTTCCAGCGGCGCAGGTGGGAGAGTGCGATTAGGTGCGTTCACACAATTGTTAAACGGTAAGAATCCATATGCTTACAATGTATCACATTTTCTTCATTGTTAACGTGGGCATGTTATGTTCGAGTACATCACCATTGTTTTCAACGATCTGGTGAAAAATGCGAATTTGGTGCGGTATTAGGATGCTATTTATAGAATTAACCCATGCTGTGTGATCGTTAAATGCAAAAGTATTTACAAAAAGGAATCTTAAATTAAAAGTGTTTATATACCTACGTTCAGTGAAATATAATTAGCTAATTACCTTCATGCAGTTATCATTCATAAATTTTCTACTTGGCATCGTTTTTTTTTTGTTAAGTAATGACAATTTCTATTCGCGATAGCATTCATTTTTGTTTATTTATTACTAGTTTTAAATTTTATCAAAAACTTCCCCCACGTTGGGCGCCAAAACGTAAGGAGAGTTGGGGAAAAATAAAAGAGAAACGAATCCCTTCAAATTTTGTGCCATGCTTGTCCTATTTAAACCTTAGGACAAAACTTATAGGTCTATCATCCCGTGCTTATAATTACTCCAGACATATTAACACACAAGTCAGCATTTCCTACTAATCCAAAGCAACGGTCATACAATTTTAAAAAAGCCAATTTTCGCGGATTATATGATGCTTTATCTTACATTGATTGGTCCCTTTTGCGTTCTCATACAGACGTAAACTTAGCATGTGTCGAATTTTACACAACACTTTATAATTTATTTGACATTTATGTTCCGCGGTTCCGCCAAAAAAAACGGGAATAATATTTCAACAAATACAAGCATTTAAGAAAAGCTATTAAAGTAGAAACTTTACGTTCCTACCATACCTATGTCATCAATATTGAAAGGACAATCTAAAGTGATTCGAAAAAATTTTGGTCTTTTAGTCAAGAATATTTTTTGCCCTATGACATGGTGAATGCCTTTTGTAATTAATTTTCTTCTGTATACAATCCCATTGTTTCTAAATTTTGTTAAACCAATGACTTTTTATTAATCTACCATTAATTACTGATTCTGTGTTCTCAGTGCAATCAAAAATTACAGCTTAAAGAAAACGTACGGTTCTCATCAAGTACATCAGTTTCCTCTTAAAAGATTGTGTTATCATATTTACAGTGCCGTTTGTGATAATATTTTTAACTTATCAATTTCTTCTTTGCAGAAGCCTGGAAAATAGCACGCGTTTGCAATAGACAATAGTGGCAAAGTTGATGTTTTATATACAGATTTTTGAAAAGCGTTGACACAATCGTTCATCCAATCATATTAAAGAAGTTAAAATATTTTGGGTTTAGTAACTTACTACTAGCATTTTATGCTTCCTATTTACAGAATCGAGTTCAGTTTGTATCATTTAATAGCTTTAATGCTATAATTCTGAACATCTGGTGTGCCACAGGGCTCTAACTTGGGTCCACTACTATTTCTACTATTTATCAATGACTTTTCGAAAGTGTATGAACCTAAAGGAAGTCAATGCAATGACTCACAGATATTTATGATTCGAGAAGTGAAATTATTATAACATGTAGTAAACAGTTTGACCAGAAAAACTGCAATGAAGTTTTTGTGGGACCAATTCGAAGAAGACACCAAGAAGTTGGCCAGAGAACAATTAAGCAGGCAAATATTGGTTTCGTGGTTTTCTCAAAAAGAATCCAAAATTATCGAAAACACGTAAGTGATCTCCTCAAGAATTTAAAAGAACTAAGGGAACAATTTCAATTTGAACCCCTGAACATCTGCAATTATGTCAAAACTGGATGTACGACAAGGCAAGAATGTCCCAAAGTATCGCGTATTACCCAGCAAACAAGCTCGTCAAGTTGAAGAAGTAACTTCAGCTGACGCAGGTATTCTTATGATTGTGTAGTAGAAGAGAAACTCGTGCTCAGTACTTAAGTTTGATTTATCATTTTACATTTGCCATTTGTTTCACGGTGGGTTAAATGAAGGCTCCAAGTTGTAAAATATAGAAGTGAAAATAATTTTAAAACTCTCCTTTTTTAGTCAAAAAAAATACAAAAACGCAGAAAAATCATCGCTATTATAAAGTAAACTCTAAACAACAAAACAAAGTTTAAGTTCTAGACTAAAAGAACTCTGAGTGCTTTCAAGATTCTAGTTGGATGAACAAGTTGATTACCTGACTTGACCTTTTGTTTATTTGTTTGAAATCCTCCTCCATATTCCTGTACAAAATTATTCGCCATTTCTCCACAAACACACGTCCTTGACACTCTCCAGGTATTCATGTAATTTACGTGAATATACGAAGAGTAAATAGAAGTGAATCAGAATTAAAAATAATATTGCACAGAACACTATTTACGGAAAACATGAAATACTGTTTCGACTTTTTTGAAAAATATTCCAGTATTAAATTATCTTTTCCTTTCTTTCTTTTAAATGCTTTTTCTTCTTTCTTTCTTTTTTTCTTTCTTTCTTAAAACACCCTCTAGTCATTGCGCACATTATGTGAATGTGCGCACCATGCAAAATCGCATGAGTTTTCGGGATTCCGACCCCCCGGAACGTACCTGCAATTTCGAAAAGGGTTTAGTTCCTTTGATCATCTATAACTAGTAATTCCGTACTCGTACACGTGATCCTAAGTGATCGTTTTGCGGATGATTTTGTGCTCTACAATTTTAATCCTCTCGACCAAACTCAAAAAACCCACATTTTTCGAGATATAAGCTTGAAAATGGATTTTTCAGAAACAAGTAGATTCGCTTGGATTGGTAAGTGTATAGGAGTATCTGACCAGTTTTTGACGGCTGACATTTTTTGTCTTCATCTTTAACCCAAAAAGTCGCGGCTTTTCGAGATATCGAACAAAAAAGTTCTCCGAGTTTTAAAAATTGCACTTTTACGTACAATGCTGCTGGAATGTGAAGACTATTTTTTATAAATGTGTCAGGAAAGTAAATTTTTGACTACAGGAGCGGTGTGGTATTTTTTAGGGGCAGAACTTCCATTCAGAAAGAGACGTGATGAGCTTTTTGTTAATCAAGATAAGAAGAAAAGACAAGAATGCATTATTCTTCAGGTCGTGTCCTTCGTACTTTCCATCGTCTGTCTTTCGTAGAGGAAACATCGCTTTCTGACTTCGAAGCAAAAGTTATTGCTCTGTAACCATTTTCCACGTCCAGTTTTAATAGTCTAGCGTTGCATTACGACGCGGAAAATGGCCGCGAAAACAATTTTCAAAATTTAATTTTTCGGAGTTGGTCAAGACGATCAAAATTGTAGCGCGAAAATTCCCCGCAAACGATCATTTTGGTTCGGTTGTACAAACACGAGAGGGAAGGGGGCTCCTGAGGGTGAAAATCCCAAAAACTCAGATTTATATTCAGCAAAGACCCCCATAAAAGCGTATGATTATTTCCATTTGCTCGATTATTTCCCATTTATCCCCTTCTTCAGGTCAATTTCTCCGGACTATACCGTTTTTCTTAAATCCACGCACATGGAAGACGCGGCAACTTTATTATTTAAAAATTAGGGGCATCTTTTAATCCAAATAATTGAAACTGGTTCTTTTGAGTTCAATGAAAGTGAATTAAGTGAACAAATTTTCACAGAAGTGAATTTTAGTGAATGTGAATTAAAGTCAAAAAAGTGAATGAGTTCAAGCCCTGCTACATTAAAACCCTCTTGCTCATCTTCTTCTCCAATCCTTGCAATACAATCCCCTCGAATATAAATTTTCCCTTTTCCCTTTCTTCTCTTTCCATCTACTTTTCCTATATACCGTTACAATATATTCATTGCTTCCTTCCATCTCCATAGTTCTTTACTTCATTGTATTTTTTATTCTTCTATTTCGTCTTTGGAACTCTATTCGTTTTTACTATACCAGGCCCTCTACGCGAAAACACTTTACGTAATAATTGAAGTCGTTCTTATATCTCTCTCTCTTTCTCTTTTATTTCTAAAAATATCTCTTATTGCAATTCATTTCAACCTTCAATTTATTATACCTATTTTTTAAGGTAAAACTAATCCAAGTTTTTCAAGTTTTTGTTTAGTTTTTTTCAGGTATTAACAAAGTTTCTTTCTAAAAGTGTGGGATGACTGCTTTCACAGACATGCCCGACGACTATTGTTTTTTGGCACCCAGTATAACGGGTTCTAGTTTAGTGCGTTGTTCTTTTCAAGTTGCTTACCTGTTCACGATAGGTAAGCAAAATTTATACTAACCATCATAGGTTTGAAAAGATCTACTTCGTAAAATAATTTTCATGCGATGGCGGTCTGACGTAGTTTCTCAGCCTCTACATACCCATCCAATAATTTTTTGATTTACAAATTTTAGCATCGACGTTAGACCAGATGAAGAACAACATTTTAATAATCAGTAATTTAGATTTTGTGTTAGAGGGGTTTGCAAAAAAACTCAAAGAGCTAGAACTCATTTTGAATCATAATCAACAAATTATTGAATAAGTCTTGATAAAGCTCTCACATAGAGAGTAAAACGTCGGCAATTTCAACTATTTGAGTTGTTTTTGTTCTTCTACCCCACCAAGAAGGTGTCTTAGACCGAATTCAAACCAAATAATTTAATCTTCTCCGTTTTTTGAAATTAGACTGCGATGTACAGCGTGACGTAGACTTTTTAAATAAGGCAACAGGTGCATTATTTCACTTACTTGCTTACTATAAAGTTTAAAAGGCCGAATACAAGATCAATGTAGCATCTTTAATCGTTTATTTTTAAAAATGGATTTTGGTATCCAAAAAGGAAGGTATCTCTCAAACGAAGAAAGGTAGAAAAATGCAGTTTTTAGTATTCATTATACGAGGAATAAAAACTGGTTCTTAATGTATACTGCAATTAAAGGAAAATTTTTTTTTATATTTCAACGAGTACATAAACATAAAGAAAGTTTTGTATTTAATGGTCGAGATGGGTCTGATGGTGATTCCTACCTGAAAAATCTTACACTAATTTTAGACAATCACGAGAGTCACGTGAACATTAAAGGAGTAAACTTGGACAAGGAAAATATGATAACATTTTTAACCATACTTCCTTCTTACTACAACAAGCTACAGCCGCCAGATATTGTTGTGTATTCAACCTTTAAAATAAGATACAATTCAGTCATGAGTTACTGGATGCCTTCTAATCTATCATAAACTATCGAGATTTGTAAAAGAATAAGCTTTTAATTAAGCTAATATCTTGAGTGGATTTAGACAATTGGGGATTTATCCTTTTAATCCTGAAATGCAGCAGATGCATCTGTTGGATAATACCCTTCTGCTTCTATGCTACTGAAAGACATCAGTCTTGCAGTTGCACAAAGTTCTTCTGCTTTTTACCAGAACAAGGTACATCAAATAGTTTTATTTCACCAGAAATGTTCTAGCCCTACCCTAGAGCTAGTCTTACAAAAACGGTAACATGAAGTCGTCCACGTGGAAAAACAAAATATTGGCAGAAACACCAGAAAAAAACAACCAAAATCTTTACTTACTGAAGAACCACAACAAAAGTGATAGCGAGTTAGAAGAAAATGTTTATTGTCATAACAGGAACTCAGATAGTCTGTGGGAACAGGTACAAAAAAATGAAAATTGGCAAGAATGTGTTCGTTTAACCAAAACGGACAAGGAAAAATTGATTTGTCTCAATGAATATGTGGTGAAAAAAGATTCTTCAATTTTAATATTGTTTGAGTAGTTTAATTTTTCAGAATTTATGTAAAAAAACTTTAGTGGTATTTTTTTATCTTTCTATAGTCAATTTAATTTTTAAGCAATTCAATATTTTTCTTCTTGTTTGTATTGTTGTAAGAAAATAGTTAATTGTAAGTAAAATGTGTTTCTAACGACATCTCGTGTATAACATGGACACGTATGAATAGTATAAAACTAACAAAATAAAGCCAAGTATTTCTTGTACAGTAGGACACACGCAACGAAAGAACATCTGAAGCAGCATTTCGCTCTTATTATGAGCTCATCAGAGGTGTATTCTACTGTACAAGAAATACTTGGCTTTATCGACACACGTGTGTTTCAAGCATTTAAAGTTATCGCTTAGATAACGCTATATACTTTAACACTCACAAGTCGTTACAGTTAACTGTTGGCATTTTCATAGTTATTTGGGTTCAAGGCCGAAAAGTGTATCTTTATTAGCCGAGTTTGAGATTAATGACAGAGGTGTAGCCAAGGACAAAAATCAGACAAAGAAATCTTTTTTTTTGGCAGTAGTGTACACAAAAGTTGTAGACTCTTATTGTTTAGTTTTATGATCAATGTAATCAATGGTAAATATGACACTAGCGGTCATATCTTTATGAATGTTAAGAAAATATTGATAGATGGTTCCACTCTAGAGCGGTCAGAAAAAACATATTTTTCGACCAATTTTGGGTACCGAAAATTAACTTTTTTGTTAGGGTCGCCTAAAATTTTATTTATTTTAAACGTATTGTATTTATGTATTTTTAAAAAATGTGAATCCAAAAACTACAAAATCAATAATATGCTAATTTCACATAAAGAATAAGATTAGATAGTGAACTATAGAGTGGGCCACATTGCTCATTTTTAAAGAACCTCTACCTGAAGGACATACGAAAGCGCCCTATAGTAATTATGAACAACTCAATTTGGTCCTTAATAGTTATTAGATGTTGGGATCCTCAGTTTTCTGAGCCTTCTTTAAGGAGTGGTGTAAGATTTTAGGGGTTCATTCAAACAAGTTCCTTAATCAGCCGACGTTTCGCCTGTTAAAGCTTGATAAAACCTGATAGGCAAAACTTCGGTTGATTAAGGAACTAGTTTTAATGAACTCCAAAAATCGTACACCACTCCTTAAAGAAGGCCCAGAAAAGTGAGAATCCATACATCAAAGAACTCAATGTGAAAAGTGCAAACGAATTACATCATAATTCAGCATGGAATTGTTATGGTTAATTCAAAAAAGCCCTTGAATTATCTCTGCAATTCACAAACTTTTATGTAATTGTAATGTTAAATTCTCAGTCGCACCTAGTAGCAGCACAAATTGTTATCGAAAAAATCTCACATTTTACATCGTAAGCAATCATGCACAAATTGATAACAGAATTATCGTGAGAACCCACTCGCAAGAACTACCTCTAGTATAGGTACACGAAACTAGAAGCGGCACAAATTCTACAAAAAATACCAAGGCCGCTTGTATTACTTACGACAATTCCGTTCAAAAAATTTTAACTATTGAAAACCGAACACATTCTCTCTTGACAACAATCAGGAACAAATTAAAACTATAATTCATCGTGGTCGTGAAATTGTCAATGATTTGTTATAAATGATACATGGTCATAATATGATATATAAGGTAACTGGGGGTAATAAGGCCCACCAGATAATAAGGCCCACCGCATTATTTTGGTGAAAAGTTTACTTTAAAATACTCCAATTGCCCTCTATGGGGTGCTACTAGCACCGAGAGTCTATTTATGTAAAATGGTTTCCCTGTGACCGGCATGTACCTAGTTATGAACCAACACGTTTTGTTCATGTGCTTGTTCTAAGACAAAAGACACTTTGGTAAGTAATTAAACCTATTTAAACTAACTCAATATTTTTGTGCGTATTCAGGGTTTATCTATGAACCGTGTACTTCGTTATTCGTGAATATTATGATGGATCTCGTGTTATTATTTTCATAATCTTAAAGTGAAAAGAATATAACGTAACAGATAATAAAGCCCGGGCCTTATTTTCTGTTTAAGTTATTTTACATACCGGGCTTTATTTTCTGTACTTTAAAAATACAACTTATAAAGCCTAGCTTTTCTTTAATTTTATTAAAATCAAAATAAATACGATTTTAGACTATGGGTAAAATAAATAGAGGACTTCGTGCAAAATGGACCGAAGAAAGCATGGCCCAAGCATTAGAGTTAATAAAAGAAGGTAAATCACAGCGGTACGTTGAAAAAAAGTGCGGAATACCTAGAAGGACTCTAAGAAACCATATAAGAACACAAACCGCAAGAAAAAAATTAGGAAGAAGGACAATATTAACAACAGAACAGGAGGCTGACCTGGAAAAAAATTGTAAGACTGGCTGATAAGGGGTTCCCCTTACTCCAAAATCGTTAAAAGAAGTGTGTATAAATATGTAGAGAAAACAACATAAAACATACTTTTAACAAAGAAACTCAACTTGCCGGTAGGGAATGGTTCAGAATTTTTAAAAATCACCCAAAAATTTCCAGGCGAAGAGCCCAGATGATGAATCCTGCTCGAGCTCAAAATTGAACCGCTTTATTGTCTCTGACCATTTCAATAAATTGGGTGAGTTACTGGAACGAACTGGTTTAAAAAACAAAGCTACCAAAATTTATAATATGGATGAGAAGGGTTGCCGATTAACCCTTCACCATCAACAAAAGGTTTTGTCTGCTAAAGGAGCCAAACGAGTGCATTTTGTTTCCCAAGAACATGCAGAAAATTTGACGATTGTCGCATGTGCTAATGCTCTTGGACATGCTATCCCCCTACTATTCTTTTCAAAGGCAAACGTATGAAACCAACATATGCTGATGGTTTGCCTACTGGGTCTAAAGTTATGATGACCCCTAGGGGAAGCATGAATATAGAAACATTTAATAAATGGCTCGATCATTTTATAGAGTACATGTCTCCTCCTCCTGTCATTTTAATTTTTGATGGTGCAAAATGCCATTTGGACATCACAATTGCCGAGAAGGCCGAAGAACACGGTATCCACTTGTATTGTCTACCTAGCAATACAACTCATGAGTTGCAGCCCATGGACAAGTCGGTCTTCAGGGCTTTTGAAGCATATTGGGACGATGAGCTTGTAAAATACTGGGATAAACATCCAACCCGAGATTTAAACAGGGAGAGATTTTCTGATGTGTTTCTGCCTACATGGGAAAAACAATGACCATCGGAAATATTGCTAGTGGATTTCGAGCGACGGGCATTTGTCCATATGATAAAGATGTTTTACCATTCGAGGCATTTGCTCCCAGTTTGCCAAGTGCGATACCTAATGAGACATCTGCATGCACTTCCTCTAATGAAAAGATATTGGTCGATATCGATTCCGACTATGATTCTGATGACCACTTACCGTTATCTGTGATTCGTCAAAAATTATTAAATACCGCCAAAAACTCGTTTTCAGAAGTATTGCCAACACCGAATATGATTAAAAAAGACTAATGGGGTTCAAAGGCGCAAAGCTATTAACTACAAAGCCCTGGAAGTCAAACGGTCCGTTTTTATGAATGATTCGCCAGATTCTACATGCTTCCAAAACATTCCTAAGAAGAACACCACAGCATCTCCACAAGCTAAAGCTTCTTCTACTACAGCAGATGAAAATGGGAATGTGCAGTTTGTTATATGGATTATGTGGCTGATATGAGAAAATGTGCTCATTGTGGATTCTGGGTTCACGAGGAATGTGTTGGGTTAACAGCGGATGATATGGATGAGTTTTTATGCCCAGAGTGTATGCCATGAATATTATTTCTGTTATAATTGTTGTATTTTTAAGTTTGTTATGTTTTTTATTGGCATATAAGTAGTCCAGTATTTTATTAGCATTAAGAGCATGGGCTTTATTATCTGCAACAACAGGTTTTAAGGCCCATATCAGTATTTTGAGTTTTATTTGTTTAGGTACACGATTTGTTATTTTTTTCAAATTTATACTTGGCCTTATAATAATGTTTTTAGTGTTTAAACGTTTGACCTCAATAAAACTTTCAAAAATCAATCAGTTTTTAAATAAAAATAATAAACTTTAGGTGGGCCTTATTACCCCCAGTTACCTTACGAGATAAAATGAATTCTGTAAAACATCTGTTTCGACCTGCAATATCAAAAATAACGATACAATAAAAATAAATTATAATCACAGTTGACTCTGACACAAATTATACGTACGTTGACAACTTCATTTTGAGTTCTGAAAACTGTAATCATCTTGTAAAACTTCAACACCGTAATAGATATGTAATTACATGTAAAACGCAAAAAAATGTTGTTATGCATCACTCACCAATAGTTTCAAATGTAAAATTACGCAAACAATTTGTAGTTCCAATTTTACTAGTATTTTATTTTATTTTTAAAATAAATCAACAGAACTAGAACTCTGTTTCCAATAGAACCACGTGGATCAGATTTTAACGTAAATGCAGTGGGACACCATTGACAACGTCAGGGTTAGCAACACTCATAAAAAACCGTTTTATGTACAAACTTTTCTGCTGTTTTAACATGACTATAGATAGAAACTTGGTTCCTGGTTACGCCTCCATAAAGCTACTATAGATTTGGTGGACCTATACTATAAAAATGAATGTATGCTTCAATAAGGTAGGATATTTAAAAATTAATAAACAAAGAGTTTGAAATTAGAGGGTGTTGGATTCAATACAGATGTTGTTTTTGATAATTTTTTGTAAATTAACAGCATTAACATTTTATAACACTACATATTTAAAATCGGTAAATGCACGTTTTATTGGCGATTGCAAAAGCTTCCAACAGTGTAAAACTTTGAAAGGTAATTAGATAATCAATAAATCATAGTTGGTGATTGATCTCATTGCTGGTATAACGCGTATATCACTCCAAGGAAAAATTCAATTTGATAAACGCCGCAAATAAAAAAAAACGTGGTCGAGAAGATCATAACATAAAATTTTGATGTACGAAATGAAATTACATAATCGTTATTCAGGACAGATCATAAATATCGAAATGTTTTAAAGACACTAAAATACCTGGTCATTGCACCTCACTTTGTAACCATAAAAAAAGATTTTGGATATAAATCAGTGTCTGGAATATTTTGCATACCACTTTTCGACTTTTATATACAACTACTAACAGTAGTGAATAAGGATGACAGTGAAACATTTATATAAGTTGTTATACAATTAATAATCACCAGAAACAGTTGCTTGTTTTTATATATAAATATTTCCCATAAATACACCAACAAATTTTTGTGGGTGAATAGAGTGGGAAAAAAATCTTCTTCACTTACCTATAGTAATCTTTTTTGCAATAGATGTTTCCGTCTCGCGAAAAGCAAGTTACATCGCCATCAAGCGTATTTCGACATTGACAACACTGAAGGCATGATGCATGCCATCTTCTATCAACTGCTTGCAGATAAAATCTATCGGTAATTCTCATTCCGCACCCAGCGCACACAGCAATATCATCATTAGTAGGTGATGATGGTGGCGTGGCCGATGGTTGAATTGGTTCTAATTTAGGTATGTGTTCTAATTTTGGTATTTGATGTTCGTAGGAATGGTGAGGTCTATACTCGGCGGATGTCACACAAACGTCAGTCTGATGCGGTCGACAAATATCAGAAGAACACGAAGATTGATGGTGATTATTGTTGGATGGTGTGCTGCATGAACTGCCGCTAGAAATACTGGGGTCTACGTCCCCCATTGACGATTCACACGAAGGAAGATTCGGCGAGAGGTCGCGGGATGGGTCGTACGCCGGGCCTATATACTGTTCGTGCTGCTGCTGAAAGAAAAAGAAGCACAATTAATTAAATTCCGAAGAAATTGATTTGTTTTATTGAACATATTTAGACAAAAAACAACTAGACACGTACGCCTACTATATACTTAAATATAGATGAATTTTAATTAGAACGAATTATTTTTTACTACGACGATTATAATTTAATTGGGGATTATAAATTTAATGGTCTGTAAAATTCACTACTAAAAAATCAATTTGAAATTGATTTTTGCTACCGAATTTAGTAACTAATTATACACACTCTCCGATTGTGTTATGTAACGTAGACATTTAAAAGCAAAACTCCAAAAGCGGATCTCGTAAAATGATTTTATTTTTAGAAGAGCGCTTTGATGATGGGACCATCATTTTTGTCTTCCGACGAAAAAAATGTGATATTTACGATTATACATTAGCCGACGTATGCGTATTTACGAGCAGTTTTCAGGCATACGCCTTATTTATGTTTAAGTATATTGTGAAAGATTAAGTTTTTCTTAGTTTGAGAAAAATTCTTGTCCAGTATTCATACCATGCATTCAGTAGCTTGGGAAATAGCTCTTCGGTTTATTGCATGCGAGCACCTACGGCGACGAGCTGGTTTTACGCGTACAAGTTGTATAAAAAAAGGTTTGCTCTATGTGCTCGATTTTTTTTTCCTGTTATGTCACACATATTTTATTTCGAATTTGATCAAAGAGAATTAACGCGTATATGTATATGTATTTACGGCCACAACGCATTGCATGTGGAAGGAATGAAATAAATTTTAAATATTTTATCAAAGAATTCGCGACCATACGAACATGCGAGTATTTTTTTTATTAAGCTTTTAACTTATGTAGGTTGTTCTCAGGGTAAAAGCGTTCTAAAACATGTCTTTCTTCACTAGCAGTTTAAAAACAACATCGTCGTTAATTATTTTGCACCAGTAATTCTTAACGCAAGTAATAAACAAGTACTGCACCATGATTTGGCATATGCGTAGATTTAGGAACACACACAAATTAATATAATCTATGTGTTGGTAAGTGAAGATGATCTCTTTTAGGTTAAAAAACGTTTAAATTGAATCAAAGCGGGATAACTTTTAGATACTTTCTAGATTAAAATTGACATATACAGGGTGTTGCTATATTCGACCGACAACGCTCTACCCCAGAGAGGTCTCGCAAATTCGTTAATTTTGACATAGGAACATGAACCCTTTAACTGCTGAGATACAGCGTGTTGAAAGTTTAAAATAAAATTAACAATTTGCAATTAATCAAAAATGATTTTTAAATTGCTCTTTAAGCAAGTCATATTTTGACATAAACTAACTTTTCAAAAATTTAACCAGTGACGCGCTATACGAGTTAGTGACAACGTTTACACCTTGTAGAATCGCTTTTCGATGACGACATAATTATTTGCTCCAGTAGCGTAAAAAATAGGAGAGTAAACCTTGTCACTAACCCTTATAGCGCTCACTGGTTAAATTTTTGAAAAGTTAGTTTATGTCAAAATATGACTTTCTTAAAGAGTATATTGGTCACCAAATTTGAAAAAAATTTTTAAAGGCATTTTTGATTTATTGCAAATTTTTAATTTTTATTTTAAACTTTCAACACCCTGTATCTCAGCAACGAACCCGTCTAAGGGTTCATGTTCCTATATCAAAATTCACCAATTTACAAACCTCTCTGGATTAGAGCGTTATCTGTCGAATATAGCAACACCCTGTATATGGAAAAATTAATATAGGTTATAACTGCGGTAAGGTGTGAACCTATTTGTAATCATTTAAGCGCTTCTTTTTTCCACTCGAGTTAGATTAGAATAGAATTAGAGTGAAAAAAGGCTTTCCTCGTGTGTTAGACACAACATTTTTTCCACGACATTCCCAAAAAACCAACCAACGAACCCAAATGAAAGAAAAACTATTAATTGTAAACGTAACATATTGTAGGTTGACGGCGATGTTGATTCCTTTAGTGGAGGTGAGGATAAAAAAACATTCTTCAAATATTAAATTTGCTAACGTTTCGCTCACAATGCCTGAGCTTTTCAGAGGGACTTAAATTTATAGAGTGTAGTCACTACTGATACTACACTCTATAAATTTAAGCAACTCTGAAGAAGCTCACGCATTGTGAGCGAAACGTTAGCAAATTGAATATTTAAAGAGTGTTTTTTATCCTCACCTCCACTAAAGAAGTGGAGTCACTACTGATATTCCACTCTATAATTTTAAGCCGCTCTGAAGAAGCTCACGCATTGTGAGCGAAACGTTAGCGAATTGAATATTAAAAGAGTTTTTTATCCTCACCTCCACTAAAGGGGTGGAGTCACTACTGATACTCCATTCTATAAATTTAAGTTGCTCTGAAGGAGCTCACGCATTGTGAGCGAAACGTTAGCAAATTGAATATTTAAAGAGTGTTTTTTTATCCTCACCTCCACTAAAGGAATCAACATAGCCGTCAACCTAAAATCCGTATTGGAGGAATTTTATATTTTGAAATCCTAGTAACATATTGTTACAGGATTTCGTCACAATTTCGTACGTAAAAGCAAAAGTTACAAGAGTCTCGCCTATTTATTCTGTGGTCTCGTTAAGGTCTCAACCTGTCATAGTGCGACGTTGCTAGCCGCGTAATTCTAAACAATAAATGTAGTGCAACAATGTCGAAAGAGAAGATACCAAATTAAACAAAAGTGACTGAATAATAATAGTTGTTTGTGTAACAAAAAATAAATTTGTTTAATTAAGTCCCAAGCGACATTCTTGCAACATGACCTTTTTTCCTCACTAGTGAGGGGAAAACAGTTTCCTCACCATTTGTAGAAAAGAAACGTCTGTTTTCTAAGTATGTCGTGGAAAAGTAATATTTTGTTATGGGTACAGACAGATTTTATTGCAGGCCATTGACCAAAATATTCACCGAAATTACTTATTCTGTGCAAGCTGTGCGGTGAGGGTGTTGTCATCTATGTTAGGTGAGTCAGTCAGTACGTTTTTCACATTTGGTCCAAAACGAAACTGCTCATAACATTTTTATTTATGAAATTTTTAAATCTGCTTGCGCATTATCAGGCACTTCTTAAATACAAAACCAGTGGCCTAGTCAGAAATTTTCTTAAAATAATTTTGATTGTTTATCAAATTTAATTTTTTTTAATACGGGAGCCATATGGTATTTGTTTGTCATTAGATTTCTTATTTTACGTAGATTAAAAAAATTACATAGTTTTGTTTGAAAAAAGTTAATAAAAACAACTTTTTTATAAAAAAAATTTGCAAGGTGGAGGAAGGTATGATAATATATTGTTATTTTCTTTCTAATTCCAATTCTAATACTTCAATGATATATATTTTTTTTCTATGAAGTCAACGCCAATGCTAATACCTATATTTTTTCATACATAATGTGCAATTTCAAAAATCGAACAAACGTTGCTTTTTTTAATGTTAAAACTCAATACTTTAGTAACGCAGTTTTAATCTCGATTTTAATAATAAACATTTAAATTGAAGTAACAACAAAAATTGAACACAAAAATAATTTTACAGCAGATGCTCAAACTGATGTTCTTGTGCTTCAATCGCTTTAAAGTAGCCCTTCCTCGCATTCCAAATTTTCACAGCACTTAGGCTTCGGAAGGCTTCTCTGACAGCATTCTCTAGTTGAATGCAGTTTTTTACACATTAAATGCAAAATGGCCCTGTCGACGCTGGTCTACAATTACGTGTGGATTAGCCTCTGCCCAGAAGTAATCATTTTACCGATTATGAATGCTTGAGCTGTCTATGCGCGCTTCATCGCTCCAAATTATATTTTCAAGAAATTTAAAGTTTTGCTGTGACTGATGGAGAAGTTCACAAAATTCAAATCTCCGACTAAGGTTCATCATCTTGCAAATCATTTTTTTTTTCATCGTAATATTTAATTTTCAAATCACAAATTTAATGCAAAAAAACACCTTACACATGCGATTATTAAAGGGAACTGTCATATTACTTTCAAATGTGTAAAACGCCCTACACCTTTTTATTTGAAGATATAGCGGGATGCGGTTTGCGGCATTCAAATATTCTCAAAATTCGAGCTCGAGCACACAAAAATGTTGGGAAGTTCGCTTTAAAACATATTTAAAACATAATTACTCCATTCCGCCACTTTTGTCTGCCGTCTCCAACAGGTAGTAACTTTCCCTTTTTTTATGGCAATGCTAATATGTTGCCGTAAATATTTTTTTGCTTGAGATACACCAGATTTATTTTTGATTATATTACTAAGATCGTTCACTAATGTTTTCGCAGTTAAACCCCGTGTCCCAAAAGTCTTAACAGCAAAAGGTAAAAATTAATAATTCAGGCTGATCACCAATACTATCATGTCAAACGTAACGACATGGTAAGGTCCTAAAGTTTCATTTCGATGATTTCTCATTCTCACTTTGTCATCGATAGCTTCTTAAATATTACCGACCACATTTAAATACAAACCATCATTTTTTATAATAGTATATTGTTTTATACGAAGTAATGCTTTTTGTGCTAAAGATGTTAGAACAGCCGAAGCACAAAAAGCCACTGAAGCTCCGCATAAAGTATACTATTTTTTTTTCAAATAAACAAAAATAGCCAAATAAACTGTAAGGAATTGTTATACAGCAAACCCCATTTGCTTTGTAACATCGGACGAGTTGCTTTGATTTTCATTGTAAACAAGAACGTCAGGCGCTTATGTACTTAAGCGCCGCCGTCAACAGCACTTAAGTAGCAAAAGCGCCGCCGATAGTGTCAAGGCCATGAAGCATTAACAGATCGGCCATGTAATGACATACCTAACTGACGTCTCAAGAAAAATTAGTTTCAGGTAATTCATCATTCCAGTTTGTACTTGTGTTGCTCGATTTCTATTTCAACACAATAATCTTCAAATTATAATTTGTCAAACTTTGCACGTATCACAAACACGTATGTAAAGTTTGAATTAGTCTCGTTATAGAGCGGTGAATTATGAAGAAATATGAGTAAACAATAAAAGGTTTCTTCCAAAAGCAAGCAGTTCAACAGAATATATGTGAAGATGGTTGCTGTATACGGAAATGAATTCAGAAGTAAGTGGTGTGACATCTAGTCCCCATTCTCGTAGTAACAACGTAACACGTAGTAATCAATGAAAATTTGCCGACAGATGTGTAAGCACTCTACACATATGTCGGCAAATTATCGATAGATAAATCATCGTATAAGCTTTATTCGTGGAAGCCGTTCATTACAAGTTCTAGCAAGTACGTAACCAATACAGAATATAACTAGTGCCTTTAGAATCTGTTCACGATGTCTATGGTTCACATACAGCTTATTACGCGAACGCCAACCTCCAATAATGCCAACAGCCTTTAGTTAGATTTTAGGTACACTATAATTTCACTAAACTAGAAAAATATTATTAAATAACACGCAATTTCAATTGAAATGCAAAATGGCAACACAAAATGTTTAAATAACGTTTCTCAATATAAATATTTTTGAATAGAAGACATTGGTGTGGGGAATGGAAGAGAAAAAGTGTGTGTGTTTGAAATCGACATAGAGAAGAGAAAGTGGATTTTTATAAATGTGTCATGGTGGGAAACACTGTAGATGGGTTGGATAGAGACAAATAAGAATTCAGACGGAAAAGAGAGGCATGAGGTACAAAGAAGGAATAAATGAATGTAGAGAAACGCAATCTAATTATAGTGATGAGAGGAAGTAAGGAATCAAAGGATAAAACTGGGCCAAGAAGGGAAGAGACTGTACTACAAAAGGGGTAGAAGGGATAAGAGAAGAAGAGAGGAGTATAGAAAATAAAAAAATAATAAGAGACAGAGATACACAGATGAAGAAAAGAAGGGCATAACTAAAAGTCTGCCGATACAACGAGTATTATTTACAGAAGTATTACCAAGATTTATATTGAAGGAAGAAGGTTTAGGTGCGTCAAGTCAAGAGAACGGCAAAATATTGCCTAGAAGATGACAGACACGGAGTAACTTATGTGGGGAAGGATGCGAAAATATAATAGATGTAAAAGAAGAAGTAAGGGAGAACGAAAGGAAGAGAAGTATTATTATGGAAAAGAAGAGAAGGGTAGAATATGTGAGGGCATAAACCTTGCATTTTTGGGCTTTATTTCTTGAAATCCGATCTAAAAAAATGAAGTTTATGACTTAAAATTGACAAATGTTTTTTTTTCCGTAAGGAAATTTAAGATCAGGAAACGTCAACATTTTCTATATGATACCAAGTAACTTCTGCAAAAAGCTTTTAGTAACAGTTTATACATAGTCGAATAATTCTTTTTGTGTAGCAAAAATTCTGTCACTACTGATAGAATCAACCTCAGAGAACAACGTTATATGACATACAAATGACATGATTAGGCCACACAAATTCCAAAAACTTTACATAAATGTAAGAAGCAATATTGGATCTATTATATAACACTTGAAATTACTGATATTAGCACACAACGAAAAATATTCACATTCAGCTTTGAATAAAATAGTATAAGAATATTTTTATCGCACTAGTTGTTAAAACTTGTTGCGGTATCAACCAATGTCTACAATTCAATATTAATAATACACTGAGGCATGTCGTTGATAAATAATAAAAATATTAATGGCTCCAGGACAAAACCCTGAGGAACGCCAACATTCAATTAATGTTTAATCCAATAAATCTTATCAATTTTTTACGATAATGTTACTACTTTGATCCACTGTAGAAATATCTAACATATTTATTAATTGTATAGTAAAAATCGAAGATAATTTACGTTCAGTGTTTGTTATTTTTACGGCATTAAAACAATAAGAATGAAAAATAATAGGCGGAATATATAGGTTAACTTTACTTCAAGTTGACATAAACTGACAACGTAATGCTTATCTGATCATAGATGTATGTTATCAATTTCATATATTCATTTTCCTAGCTTAGACCAGTTTTTGTTTAAATTTGGATCAAGAGAAAGATTTTCTACTAAAACTAAACCGTTACACGTTCCCTTAATACAATTCGCGTAAAACGTATTTAGAACAAAAAGTTTTTTCTTAAAGTTTAAAGTAAACCTATGAACATATAACATTTGATTGTATATTACGAAAAATACAAAGGAATTTTTAAATATTCTGGGAATGACCTTGATATGCGCGAAATAAAAAATAAAGACGTCATTTACCATTTTAATTTTCATTAAGTTTTCGTCCAAAATTTTTGAATATTTATATTCAAACCTTTGAATTGGTGTTTGTATTCTCCACCAAGAAGAGTCCAATAGACAAACCTATAACAAGTTTAATTAGCATCTTGACACTGTAATTATTACACAAAAGGTTGTTTTTTACCGGGTAATGTTTTTTTGACATAAACCTTTTCTCCAGAATTAAGGGCATGGAAAAATTGAGACATGAAGTGGAACGCATTAACTGGTCCAGTTTCTGTACGATACATTGTATTTGCATTAGAATTGCTCTAATTGAAATTCGACAATTTTCTTTATTTAACCTTTCCACGCTCGTCATATTGATGCATATCATTCCTCCTCTTTTCCATTCTTAAATCTTCTGCGCTAATCCTTGATAGGAATACCTCCCCATCTATCCATGACCTCAGCACACAAAAATTGATCACCTACACGTTGATCAGATTTGAATGGTTTATTGACAACAAATACCATGTTAAAGTCACAATACTTTTTTTATACTTATTCAAGTGGCGGACCATTTTTTTGTTTTAAAGTCCTGAAAAAGTACACATTCTGCTGCACGAAACGTTGGTTGAAAAAACGACATAGTGTTTTCTTGGTGCCCCTCCTCAGAGAAAAACAAATCATTTAAAGAAAACTTATATGAGGAAATATTTACCTTTCATAACTGATTAGTGTTACATCTACTGGGTTCCCATGTTAGACTATACAGTTTAAAGTCGAATAGAACTTTTATCAGTAATTAACTTAATCGACTAATAAGTAGCTTATTCTGTGGGATTTATGACTAAAGTAATAACAATTCAAGTTTTAAAGATCATGTCTTCCAAATGCCCTCCTTCGACTTCAATGCATTTTGAATTCTAGGTTCAAAATGTATCATCACTAGGGGAAGCAAATCTCCATTTATTCCCTGCAATTTCATTTCGAATCTGCTCCTTCAGCTCCAGAATTGTTGCAGGAATTGTTATTTACTTTAGTCATAAATCCCACAGAATAAGCTACATATTAGTCGATTAAAAAGTTAATTTACTTTGATTAGAAAGTGTTTATTCGACTTTTAAATTGTATAGTCTAATATGGGGAACCCTGTACAAACTCTACTAACACATAAAATTGTTGCAAACATTAATTTAGTTAGTAAATTGGATCCAAGGTGAACCAAAAAATAAGGTGTATCTGTTGCTTTATCTTTCATTCCAGAAATAATGCCCTTTCAAGGTCTTTTTGATAAATGGAAACAAAAAAAGGTTGGAGACATCAGCCACATCTAGCTCTGATGAGCTGCCACGTTTCATTAAACAATATCTCCCTCGTAATAAGTGGTATCCGGATAGTACTCCAAAATTCAAGTTTCGTCACAAGTTATCACTCTGTTTAGAATATTTGAAGCGGCCCTCAAATATTCCATCAAACAAATAGTGAACAGACGATCACAGTTCAAAAATGCTTGCACTTTGGCTACATTTTCATTGGTTCGGGCTAAATCAGTGCATTGTTCCCGTCATTGTAAGCTTAACAGATTACGTAAGAAGCATCCATAGCGGATTTATACGCATTTGATGAATACCGCTAGGCCCAGGATCAGTAAGTTACCTGATATCAACCATTACCAACACCATCTTTCATCCCTTCCGCTTAACGGGAGTATTTTTTTGATTATTGGGAATGGGGCGAGTGTCATGGAAAGAACCTCCTGCACTGCGACCAGATTAGATTTTTTGTACCCCCCTCTAGTTGAACTGAAAATTCTTAGAATGTTTGAAACCTGGCAAATTACTTCAGGTTCTGTTGACTTATAAAGACCCATAAAAGGTTTTGCTGCCCCTAACTTTGCTTGCTGATCTATTCCTCATTGTCTCCTAATCCATCATGACCTGCCACCAAGATAAGTTCAACTTTGTACTTGTCCGCAAGTTCATTTAGGGGCTGATGGCACTCGTGCAGCATGGGTGATCTAAAGTTATTACTCTGTAGTGCTTTTAATGCTGCTTGACTGTCCGACATGATACATATTACGTTCCCGTCATTGTAAGCTTAACAGATTACGTGAGAAGCATCCATAGCGGATTTGTACGCATTTGATGTATATCACTAGGCCCAGGATCAGTTACCTGACTTTTTTTTTATTATTAGGAATGGGGTGAGTGTCATGGAAAGAACCTCTTGCACCAGATTAGATCTTTGTGCCCCTCTAGATAAACTTAGGAAAGAACTATGTCTTTGACCAATTCGATCAGACCCTTATTCGGGATTTTAGTAGATCTTCTTCCGAAATTAAGATGAGTTCTAGGTGTTTGTATATCTTTAGGCACAGGGCCGAGCACCTCATGATGATGTGGTCAATGCGCTCCACCTCTTCACCACAGTACCTGCATGTATCATCATACACCACGCCCATCTTTTTCAAATGATACCTGCATTGGATGTGTCCTGATAGAGTAGTTTTAACTCTCTTTTGCGTAAGTTTAACACTCCCTTGGCCCTCTTTTGATTAGGGCTAAGAAACTTCGTGAAATGATTGAGACCTGGCAAATTACTTGAGGTTCTGTTGACTTGTTTGTTGGGCCAGTTGATAATAACCCCCTGGTAATTCCTCTGGCTAAATCCGTACATAGGAGATGGCCCTATGCCCCTAGCTTTGCATGATGATGTGCTTCCTCATTGCCTCCTATTCCATTATGGCCTGGTACCCAGACAAGTTCAAATGTCCGCCAGTTGATTTAGGGCCTGATGGCACTCGTGCAGCATGGGTGATCTCAATTTATTACTCTGTAGTGCTTTTAATGCTGCTTGACTATCCGACATGATACATATTACGTTCCCGTCATTGTAAGCTTAACAGATTACGTGAGAAGCATCCATAGCGGATTTGTACGCATTTGATGTATATCACTAGGCCCAGGATCAGTTACCTGACTTTTTTTTTATTATTAGGAATGGGGTGAGTGTCATGGAAAGAACCTCCTGCACTAGATTAGATCTTTTGTGCCCCCCTCTAGATAGACTTAGGAAAGATCTATGTCTTTGACAAATTCGATCAGACCCTTATTCGGGATTTCAGTAGATCTTCTTCCGAAATTAAGATGAGTTTTAGGTGTTTGTATATCTTTAGGCACAGGGCCGAGCACCTCATGATGATGTGGTCAATGCGCTCCACCTCTTCACCACAGTACCTGCATGTATCATCATACACCACGCCCATCTTTTTCAAATGATACCTGCATTGGATGTGTCCTGATAGAGTAGTTTTAACTCTCTTCTGCGTAAGTTTAACACTCCCTTCGCCCTCTTTTGATTAGGGCTAAGAAACTTCGTGGAATGATTGAGACCTGGCAAATTACTTGAGGTTCTGTTGACTTGTTTGTTGGGCCAGTTGATAATAACCCCCTGGTAATTCCTCTGGCTAAATCCGTACATAGGAGATGGCCCTATGCCCCTAGCTTTGCTTGGTGATGTGCTTCCACATTGCCTCCTATTCCATCATGCCCTGGTACCCAGACAAGTTCAAATGTCCGCCAGTTGATTTAGGTCCTGATGGCACTCGTGCAGCATGGGTGATCTCAAGTTATTACTCTGTAGTGCTTTTAATGCTGCTTGACTATCCGACATGATACATATTACGTTCCCGTCATTGTAAGCTTAACAGATTACGTGAGAAGCATCCATAGCGGATTTGTACGCATTTGATGTATATCACTAGGCCCAGGATCAGTTACCTGACTTTTTTTTATTATTAGGAATGGGGGTGAGTGTCATGGAAAGAACCTCCTGCACCAGATTAGATCTTTTGTGCCCCCCTCTAGATAGAATTAGGAAAGATCTATGTCTTTGACAAATTCGATCAGATCCTTATTCGGGATTTTAGTAGATCTTCTTCCGAAATGAAGATGAGTTCTAGGTGTTTGTATCACTTTAGGCACAGGCCGGGCACCTCATGATGATGTGGTCCATGCGCTCCACCTCTTCACCACAGTACCTGCATGTATCATCATACACCACGCCCATCTTTTTCAAATGATACCTGCACTGGATGTGTCCTGATAGAGTAGTTTTAACTCTCTTTTGCGTAAGTTTAACACTCCCTTCGCCCTCTTTTGATTAGGGCTAAGAAACTTCGTGGAATGATTGAAACCTGGCAAATTACTTCAGGTTCTGTTGACTTGTTTGTTGGGCCAGTTGATAATAACCCCTGGTAATTCCTCTGGCTAAATCCGTACATAGGAGATGGCCCTATGCCCCTAGCTTTGCTTGGTGATGTGCTTCCTCATTGCCTCCTATTCCATCATGCCCTCGTACCCAGACAAGTTCAAATGTCCGGCAGTTGATTTAGGGCCTGATGGCACTCGTGTAGCATGTGTGATCTTAAGCTGTTACTTTTAAGGCCGCTTGATGGTCCGACATGATGCATATTATGCTGTTTGCATCGGTTTTTGGTGGGGAACCTAAGTAACTCATTTATTGAACTAACCCTGCGTGGCCTCAGTTATAGTTTCTTCTCAAGGAAAATGTTTAAACCGCACATAAACATATGATGACCTTGAATATAAATATGTGTTTTAAACTCAAACTTAAGAAAATCCGGTTGAATAATTACGTTTTCTTTTATTCGTCACATCGTGCCCCACTTAATGTTCCAATATTTCTAACTTTTCGGAAACTAATCTGGTTTGATTTAAGTCAAGTGACACTGTATCCGTTAACTGTTAGAGAGAGTAAAGCAAAAAGTACTGTTGTCCAAAACGCGCTCTAATTTACTCGATTAATACAAAAACATTTACGCAACCTACAACTGTAAAAAATAGTCAACGATGACATCTCTAAATCTCCTTTTACCAATTAACTTAAATCGTAACTGTCGATCATAAGAAAAGAAATGACAACAGCTTTGGTCCGATTTAAATAATCCTTCAAAAATCACGTAACAAATTATCCAATTAACGAATTACCGCTAATCTCTGAAAACAAATAAAAAATGTCCACGTTTACAAAGAAATTAATCATATTGTGAATTTGAGTCATGGTCACAACTTGTCTAATAAATGAATGGAAGGAAACAGGTAACTTTCTAGAGACAATCGTCTTCTGAGTTCTAACACAGGTTTGGTTGCTTTTAAAATTGTATCAACAGGTGCCTACCTACATTAATACATTATTTTCGACAAAGAATGTGTCCTGACATAATATATGCTTATATGTACATTCTTGTTCGAACATAAATCGTTTCATCACGACGCTAACTGCAAATGAAGCATGAATTAATTTCAAAAATAAATTAAGAAAAAAAACCAAAACAAAACAAAATTAAAGCAGTTAAATTATTACTCGACAATTGCGATACATTTCAAGTTCATTGCATATTCATAGACCTACACTAGTTTCACATGAGTAGTAATTAGAATTATTTGCACTTGGGTAATGAATTTGTTATCTGTTACTGCACGCACAGCGCAATGCAAACCTTATTATGATCGTCGGTGCAATGCTGTGCACAGTTCCAAAATGATTCTTAATAAACTTTGCGCGTAGGTTTTATTCATTTGCATATTAAGGGATTAAGTCATAATCAATGCACCTACAAGACCAGTTCCGCCTTCATTTCGAACCTCGCGTAAAATTATTCATTATTAATATAAAGTATCGGGTATCGCTGAACGTGATAGTTTAATTTTGTGGTTGTTGACCATCGAGAAGTTTTTAATAAATCAAGAACATTTTTAACGTCGTCGCTTATCTACTTTCCGGTGAAAGACTTGGATGACATTTAAAATTGACGAAAATAACGTTCTAGATCGAATGGTTGAGATAAATTTTTATTTCGATTCATTTTAAATGGTTTTGTGCTGAAATTGCTTATAACGACCAATTTCTTTTTTTCCCAGGCATTTACTTTTTTTTACAACAGAAAGTAAGTTACGTTTTAAATAAAAATCACTTATATGGGGCCACAAAAATTCATTGGCCATAAGGTACCAATAAGCCCAAAGCCAATTGCTGAGTTTCCGGTAGCATTTTAAAACAAAATAAAGCAATCATGGTAAACTCAGCTATATTTCACATCGCCCCAATACTACTACACCTTTAAGAACGTATAGAAAGTGTGGGAATTTTCATAGAAAAAGTGGAAATAAAACCGATATGTTGTAGAAAAAAAACTTAAAATAACTACTGTTTTCTAAAATGTTAAGTAATTTTAAAAACAATTTTACAATAAACTTAAGCTTTTTTAAAAAATTATCGTGTAAATTTCTATTACCAAAACGTGCGAAAAAAGGAAAAAGAAAATCGAATTTTAGAAAAAAATAGTTCAAATAAAAGTTATAGGTAGTAAAATTTAAAACAACCCCTTTTTGTATAATTGATATTCTTAGGGATACTCCAAATGTAATATTTGTAGAAATCTAAGCTTAGCACAAGGCAACTGTCCATTAGGTGGTGACACCGACTATCTCTTGCTTAGAGATACTATTAAAACAATTGGTGTCACTTGATTGCTATATTTCAGTAACTACTTTTATTGAACCCAAAAAACTTTTATTTTTATTTGAAGAAAGAATGTGTAAAATGTAAAATTTTGTAAATTTTCCAAGAATGCGACAATCTATGTAAGTTAAGGGCTCTTTTGATGCGAAAGATTATTATTATATTATTTTAAATTCAAAATTTTACATTTTGCTTGGCTTGATTGAATGGTTCTAAATTACCCCAACATTTTAAATTATAGTATAATAATCGATTCAAATGATAGTTATTTATGAAGTAAGGCTACTATAGTTGTGAAGCTCGAGGGATACAAAAAGCTCTTCACTCAGGTACGTCAATCAACATTTTATCTACAATGGAACTAAAATTTGCAATTGGAAACATGTACTATAATAGACACTTTTTTTTTAATTTTGCGTGTTTCTTGGTTACCAAGCATCGCGTTGCAAACAAAAATAATAAAAGTTCGATTAAATTTACAATGAGCTTTCACAAACCATTTTATTAATATTTTAAAAAATTGTTTCAGCAGTTTATTGTTCGATATAGCCCAGTAAAATTAGACCAAAAAAGAACTCAACTGAAAATTTTGAGACCGGTCTCTGAAAATTTGTAAACAACTTATTTTTGATGTTTAAAATGTTGTGTGAAAAATCTCATATGTACTCGTATTTAAGAAAAAAAAGTTATTAAAGGTCAAATGACGGAAAGTTTTTCTCAAGACGATTTTTGTAGAGAATTTTTGATGCTCTTTAATTTTTGTAATAGGTTTCAAATTTTCAGGGAAACAGATATTCGCAAAAAAACAATTTTTCCAAAAATCACAGGTCAATTTTGGGGTATTTCTAAGGCATTGTATCTTCAAAACGGCAAATTGTAGAGAGATGCTCCCATGGACAAATTTAAAGAGAATTTTGCGCTCTACAATTCTCATTCAATCAATAGCAAAAAGTAGCATAGGAAACGAGATATTTGCGAAAATCAATTTTTGACTAAAAAGGCGGCAAATTAGAGGATTTAGGTCTATTTAGACCGCTGTATCTCTATAATGGGTATCCGGAAAATGACCTTCAAAACTATTTTACGACAGCAAAGAAATTCATAGAAAAAAAGTCTCAAGCAAAAAATAAAAATGTATCGACAAAAGACGAAAAATCGAAAAGTTTAGATAGAAATCTAAAGTTCGTATCTCGAAAACGGCTGCCCGTAGAAAAAAGTGGTTCATAGTAGAAAATTTTCTTATCTTCAATTTTTATAATGAGATCCTAAAACCATAGTGGGCGAAGTTATTCGCGAAAAACCGAAATTTCCGTCATTTCACCTTTAAATAATTTTTTTCATCAAAACCAGGATGTATACAAATTTTCAGGGTCCGGCCTCAAAATTCTCAGAGAAAGCCTTATTTTACTGGACTAATACCTAATTTGCAAATTACATTTATCAGGCGCCTTATATAAAACGTTTTCGATTATATTCGCTATACAAGAAGATTTTGGAAATAAGTTTATTATTTTAAATTTTAGGCATAATCTAAAACTATCATCGTAGATATCACTGTATTTGTACTGTCAACTTACTAAAATTGTGAAAAATGGCTCTAATCTTATTACCTTCATTCCTTACTAAAATAAACCAAATACTAAGCAATAATATTATATTCTCTGATTGCGTAATTAATGAAAATTAGAAAAGATTAATATATACAAAATTAAGTCCTATATATTTATTTTCTTCCAGTCATTTATATTATTAAAAAAACAGAAGTTTTATTTATACAGGATGCGATAGTGAAGCGGTAGTTTGACAAAAAAATCGACAAAACCACATTGTTTTTCTTCATTTTTCTTTAAGAAATACAAAGTAGGTATACAGGATGCGACAGTGAACGGTAGATTTAGAAAACATCCATAAAATACTCAATTTTTTTCAATATCTATTGATACACAAAATACAAAGTAGGTGAGTGAAAATTATTATAAGAAATTGAAAGACATTAGTTTTTAATATATGGCGCCTTTCAAATGATATTCTTGGTTATTGACACATTTACTAAGTATGGCACAAATTTTCGAGAATAATTGTCTACTGAATTAAATAACTAATTGGGATAATTTTTTAACGTAAAAAAAATCGAAACCGGACAAGTTGCTGCCGAACATTAGAGAAAGTCGGGAGGGCGCCACACCAGGTAACGACGTTAAATAGCTTCAGCCCTTGTTCACTAACAGCTAATTATTAGTAATAAAACAACTTGGCGTTCATACAAATCAATACGAAACTTGTGCCAATTACGAAATCTTAAAATTGCACGTCTTCTATTACTATCTTAAAATACGCACAATTTAATGAAATTAAATCGCAAGAAAAGATAATATGAAAACACTGAGCGGCAGTTTATAATTTACAACATGAAGTTCAAAGCCCTTTTTAATTTTGGTTTTTTCATCTAGTTACAAAAACAAATACCTGGAGATCACGGTCGTTGAACGCCGGCTGGTTGAGTAAAACTAGAGGTTGCTGTGGCAGAACGGACGACGATGGAAACGAAGACCAAAGGTCGGATCAAAATACTTCTTTTTAAAAGCGCCGAAAACTGGCACGTCGATAAAGAAAAGTTTATCAGATCCTACTGAGTTAAAACTGCAATATCGCGAAACTAGGTAGAGACTTCAAGTTCCCAGCAAACTTCGAAAGTTAAATTTTTTGGTCGTGTGAGGACTTGGGAAACGAGTAAACACCCCTAACTAATTTCAAACCGGAAACTTATTTATTTTTGGAACCCGTATTACGTACATTGCACACTTAACTATAATCTGCGAGAGCCGATCCTCGATTGACTTAAAACGGCAATTGTGGCATTCTTATGATCCGTTGTGCACGTACCGCTCACAAAATTTACTAGATGATAAAATTTCGAACTACATCAACAAAATACAATAAAACAGCAAAAATTGATTTTATTTTGAAGTCAACAAACGAACGAACGCGACTTGCAACTATGCAAGATAAGGAAATTGGACAACTATCACGTACAGTACCAACCGAATAACATTTTTTTTTGTTTGAATGAAATTCGACATAATACTGTAATCAAAAAGTAACGTGAAATTGTTTATAAACTGTAAATTCTTTATTTATTCTTCTAAATCAATGTCATCCCCTTCAAAGTAATCCCCGTCCAATAAAACGCACTTTTTCCAGTCCTCGAAACAGTCGGAAAAGTCTTTTTCCAGTATAGCCTTCAAGACCTTCTTCGATTCTGTTTTTATCTCCTCAATCGTGTCAAAACGATGTCCGCGCATTGGCCTTTTGAGTTTGCTGAATAGCCAGAAGTCGAACGCAGCCAAATCAGGCGCGAATACGGTAGTTGCGGAACGATATTAGTCGAATTTTTGGCAAAAATGTCGCGAAGAACCAATGCAGTATGACATAGTGCATTATCGTGATGAAGGAACCAAGAGTTGTTCGCCTATAATTCCGGCCGTTTCTGACGAATAACTTAACGCAACTGACGCATAACGCTCAAATAATATTCTTTGTTGACAGTTTGCACCAAATCTTTGATTTTTTAGACGTGTCCCTCGTCGGTAGACGTCGTCCAGAGCGCGGTTCGTCTTCAACGCGTTTTCGACCCTCTTTGAACTCGTTGTACCACTTATAAACGTTCTTTTGTTCCATAGTTTGATCACCAAAAGCCTTCCGTAACATGTTCAACGTATCCGCATAAGAATATTCGTTCCGCAAACAAAATTTGATGCAAGTTCTTTGCTCAACAAAATCACCCATTGTAGAAATCGAAAAATTCACTTTTGGTTGTTTACAAATACTCGGAGATAATTAAACCTTTTGACAAACAGATGCTTGGCAACTGTTATAGACAGTCCTACCAACCTGCCTTCCCAATGTCCGGGAGTTTTAAATGACCTTTTTTAACTTACTTTTTAATCACAGTAGTAAATGCCAAACCACGACTTAACAATTACTTTAAAAGGAAAAATTACAATGAATGCTACATGGTTATCTCATGGAAGTTTTTGGATGACGCAATACAAATTGACCGCGGGGTTAGTTGAATGCGTGGTCAATTTGGCAGCACCATAAGTTTGCAATAGGTAATGTTTGGTGAACTTTTATATTGTTTTAGGAATAAATAAAGAATATGTAAGCCCTAACTGTTTCATACTGTTGCATACATATTTTGTTGAAAACTGCAAATAATTAAATCAAGGTTTGTGAACATTAATGGTATGTTGGGATTAAAGTAATTAATTTTTATTATTAAGCACCGCATAATCAAATCAAAAAACAACACCCATGCAAAGGTGTGATTTATTATCATATTTTCGTTACAACGAAAAAGTAATTATTATAAATATGCATGTACAGTCGGGGACTTTAAAAAAGTCCATCCCCGAGGCGTTTTAAAAGTTTGGAAACCCTTTAAATGTTAACAATATTTCCGGTAAATTTCTCCAACAAATTTTTCGCAAAATGAATTGGCTTTGCGCGACAAGTCAGATCCGCAGTAAGTTTTAATAGGTTCGTAATAAGTTGTCCGCAGCAAGTTGTCCTTGACCAAAAACAAAATATCAACATTTTAAAAATATTTGAATTTCTCCTATATGTACATACATGTAAATGTAAACCAAAAAATCACCTTTGGAATTTTGACAAAAATTTATAAGTGTAATAGTTATTTACATTCGCGCGCAGAAAATTAAATTTTACAGCACGAAATAAATTTGAGCTTTAAATTTATTAAGAGCTGTAAAATAACTTAACGCACAAGATTTGTATTAAATTTTTTGGCCGACGATTTTGAAATGGTAAAAATTAACAAATATTTTGCTGTCAATTGTTAATACATAATTCGCAATACATAAGATGGCGCTAATCATTTACATGAAGTATGAATGTAAGCTTTCGCAGCTGTTGTCACAGATTATTATCTTCCGGGTTGAGCCGTGTTCGTCATTCCTTTCTACGTTCTCTGCTTGACGTTTCGCTAACCATGCTGTTAGCTTCTTCAGAAGTTACTCTAAAGACTGATGTTGTTGTCTTCTGCTCCTCGTTATATACCTATGTTCCGTTACGGTTGGTAGAGGTCGATCAGTGACGGGTGGTTGGGTTTCGATGGTTGGTTGATCTTCTGTTTGGTATCGACTAATTTTGTGGCGACATTTGTTTTTTTTGTTTTTGTGAAGCGTTAGTTTCACGTGTTGCTTAATCGGTAACCGTCTTCTCGATTGAAGTTTGTTTTATTTTTCATAATTTCTAAGGATTCTCTGATTATCCTTGGATAGTAGTTGTTAGTCCTTGATAGAACTTTAGCTTCCTCGAAGTTGATGATGTGTTTTCCTTTTCATGTAGATGTTCTGCGATTGCTGATTTATCTACCGCTCTGGACTTGGCATCTCGGTGATGTTCTTTAATCTACATTTTATGTTGCGTCCGGTTTGACCAATGTAGACCTTTCCACATGAACAATCAATTTGGTAGACCCTTTTGTTGAGAGTTTCGGGAGGTTATCTTTATTAGAAGGTAGTAGTTGCTGGATTTTTCTAACCGTTTCAAACCTGACACCGATATTCTTCTTCTCCAATGATTTTCTTAATTTGTCAGTTACTCCAGCAATGAATGGCAAACGAGCGTAGGTGGTGACCTGTTCCTTCTCTTTTCGGATTTCCTGCGACAGGCGGCTCTTATTTCTTTTCTGGTATAGCCGTTCTTCATTAGGGCTTGTTGGACGTGTCGAAGTTCTTCTGCCTTGTGAACCTCGTTAGGAATCTTGTCAGCTCTATGCAATAAAGTTTTGATTAGAGACCGCTTCTGCTGTGGATGATGGTGTGATGTGGCATGGAGGTATCGGTCGGTGTGTGTCTTTTACGATATACACTATGAGCCAACTTGTTGTTATCCCCTCGTTTCACTAGAACATCCAGGAAGGGAAGCTCCTTATTCTCTTCTGTCTCCATGGTAAACTTGATCCTTTCGTGCTGAGTGTTGAGGTGGTTAAGAAATACAGTAAGTGCTTCTTTCCCATGAGGCCATATGACAAAGGTATCGTCCACGTATCTGAACCAGCACTTCGGTTTCTGTTCGCTGGATTGAATGGCTTCTTGCTCGAATGCTTCCATAAAGATATTCGCAATTACCGGTGATAATGGTGATCCCATGGCTGCACCTGATTTTTGTTCGTAGAAATCTCCGTTCCATAGAAAGTAAGTTGTATTCAGACATATTCTTGCTAGCTCCGGTATGTCTTCTCTTAACCCATGGGTTGTGCACAGTTGTTTTATGATGTTATGTGTATCGTCGACTGGTACGTTAGTGAATAGCGATTCTACATCAAAACTAACTAGTATATCGTCATTGGTTACTTCCAGAGTCATCAGTAATTCGACGAAATGTTCGGAGTTCTTCACAAAAGATTCAGTTCTTCCCACGTACGGTTGTAGAAACTTAGCCACGTAACGGGCCAGTTCATAAGTTGGAGATCCACATGTGCTGACAATCGGCCTTAGGGGGTTACCAAATTTGTGAATTTTTTGTAATCCGTATAGTCTAGGTGGTCTGGTCCCAGAAGGTAGCAGTTGACGATGTTGATCGACTGGTATAGCTGAATGTTTAATTGCGGCTCTCGTTTGTTTTTCAATTTTGTTGGTTGGATCTCCTTTTAACTTGGTGTAAAGTTGTGGATCCAGTAGCAATTTGATTTTCATTTTGTAGTCTTCGGTGTTCATGACTACTGTAGCGTTGCCTTTATCTGCGCGTGTCACCATGATTTCTTGATTGCTTCTGAGTTCTTTTAATGCAATTTCTTCTGCGCGAGTGATGTTCCTACGTGGAGCTTTGGAACGTTGTAAAATCCGGCAAGTCTCGTGGCGTATTTCCTCTGCTTCTTCAACTGGAAGCTTTCTGATGACACTTTCCACTTCTGCTATTATCTCTTCTGTGGGTATCTTGCTTGGAGCAATGGCGTAGTTCATCCCTTTTGACAAAATTGATATGCAGTCTTCGGTGAGTGGGTAGTCAGACAAGTTTACAACTGTTTTGTTTTCGTCCAATTTATAGCTGGTTTGCTGGTGCTTGGTACTTAATTTCTCAAACTTCTTGATATGCCTGTTAGTGGTTGATTGTAGGTGGTATTCCCCATGTTCATTTACATGAAACTAAAAATATTCCAAATCACATTATTTTTTACCATTTAAAAGTAAAAAAGTTGTGTAATTGTTGATTTAGTAAACATATTTATGTTCTACAAAGACTTTTATTGACAAATGTACCAAGATACTGTCCAAGATTTTTCTGAATGCATTAATATAGTAACTTATAACGCATGCTATAGCATCAGTATAATACATTGATCAATAAGCCAATAGAAGAAGAACCAGCAAAAAAATGTATCGGATATGAACTTTATGTACTTAAACGTAAATAGAGAAACCAATGAATATAATAGTAAAACAATTAACAAAATCTGGGGCAAGATATACAGTAATGCTAAAAATGCAGTGCAAATTCTGAAGATGAACCGAACTTTTTAATTTAAAAAATTGAAAGAAAATTTGTAGAAAAGCTTGTAAAGCTTATAAAGCCATATACAAATCAATCAATCATAACAAAGACACTGAGTAGTGCTAAAGGGGTATTTTAAATGCCATTTTGAGGGTACAAATACCTTTTATTACATAAAAATTTTTATCGCCCTGAAAAACGATTATCAGCAATTAACGAATCACTACTAACGGTTCAATAACTTGCCAAGCTCCATTTAAAAAAACGTCTAAAGATGATCGACGATACGACATGACTTTAAAATTGTGCAAAACACCCAGCGAAAAAAAAACTGTAGCAATACCACCGTATTATTACAAAAAACGATAAACAAACACGAAAACGTTGTACGCATTCCATAAAGATAACCAGTTAAACTCGGACAAATCGTGCATCACAATAATCGTGAGTGATAGCTGTCAGACTCTGGTTGTCCGTCTCGGGGGGGGTCACGACCCCATAATATCACCAGGTTATGTGGTAGAGGGCACGCGCTTTAAAGCAAACACTCTCGTGATTACATCAAGTTCTGGTATATAAAACATTTTTCAATTATAAAAGAAATAATCGATTAATACACCTATGGGAAAATTCACATGATTGGTGTGCCGCTTCGAAATAAAAATCTATCAAAATTTAATTAAAACGTCATTTAAAATAATAAAAATTTCGTAATTAAAAATTACATACTAACGGATTTCTAATTTGACCTTTTTAACCGTTATTTCTCTCGTCAAATTCTATGTACTTCGAAGAACGGAGAGTCTGACATAACTGGTAATTTGATACTTTTATGCTCAGCTATGAATTTCAAAATTACATTTAAGAATGTTTGTCAGCCTTTTTTTTTAGATATTTTTCTTGGAACTCACTTTTTCAAGTGGTAATCTTGTTTCTTAGAATAAAACATTTTACATGAACGCGACGGACGCGAAGTTTATAATGTTATTTCACTATAAAGCACTTATTATATCTTTTTATGTTTATTTATTTTTGGTTGCGTTCATTTTGGGTCATACACTAGTCTTTCGCATAAGTTCTACAAAAATTGCAATTAATTTTTTACATTTAACCTTATGCCATCGACATCTGCATATTTCACAATTTAAATTCGTTAAAAAATGTGATGCAGCGTTTTAAGATTGCCATAATTGTATCTATTATTGCAAAAAATATAATACAAAAAGTATTTTCTTACAATCTGTTTAATAATCGGAATGCCAGGTTTCAATTAAAATATTCAATTTTTCTTAAATGCCACAGTAGCTAAATCTGCCGCCTAATACTTTACTTGACTATTATGACGCTACTATTTTCGTGAATCGTGGTGTTTGTATGACATACATGGACACACAGTACAACAATTTTGGAATAATCGAAAAATTCTTAGAGACTAAACTTGATTGCAGTTTTATTAACCTGACTTCCGTCAACTTGCCGAAACGAAGATTTCGCTTCCCATGGTAATTTCAATAAATACCTTGTCAATTGAAGAATTGTCCATTAAAATAACAAGGTTTCTAAGTAAATTGTTTTTTATTTGATCTCGTTTACCCCAACGTTCTGAGCATATCTTGGATTTTAGCGAAGTTGTTTTGTATGCATTCAATATAGGCCCCTGAATATTACCTTGTGACACTCCTAATTCTCTATTGAGGGTTTCTCCTCTGAGGTTATATTTATTAAGAATTCTCTGGCCTTGTTCTAATAGGGGTTGGTTGATTTCATAGTTATTTAAGTCTAAAGTCTGTATACTATTGGCGCGGAGTAATAAATCATAATTGCTTGAAATAATTCTTTATTTTCTTGTGAAAGCGGTACTTCTACGGTTAAGTAAAAACCAATAAATTCTAACCAAAATACGATCATTGTGCCGCTCTTGCAGCATATCGGCCCATCTAGGGTCTGAGAACAATAGTTTAATCTGTGTAAACACGTTGCCATCAGCCCAGGTACTGACGAAACGAGAATCATAGCCGTAGATGTAGGTATTATACCAAGATACGGTGGAATATTGCTGAATTAAATTATTTACTATGAAAAATAGATTCCACAAAGTAAAGATTGAAACAATAAAAGAAACCACATAATAATTCATATTACTATTATAATATATTTACCTACTAAAAATATGATTTTCCAAACGTATCAGGTACCTACGCCACTGCAATACGGGAGGTTTGATAATTCTGACAGGTTTATTACTCCGCGCCAATAGTATACTGAGTATAGTATGTCAAATCGGTTGGTGTGACATCATGAAATCAGATTTAAAAACTTTTTTTAATTAATTACTTTTAAAGTATTATACAAAATTATAAATAATAGTTTCTGAAACATTTCCTTTCAATGGGCTCTGCATTACATTTTTCGCATCACCATAATTTTTGGAAAATCGTAAACGCCTGCAAAAAAGCAACAACATTTAATGGATTTAAAGGTGTTTTCCTTCTAGGTGGAGGCAGAGATAAAAATAACGGTCTAAAATTACACCTAAGAACGACGTTTCGCCCAAACTTTAGGTAGTTTAAAACCGTAGTAAGTAGTTTAAAAAGTATGTGGGTTACGAAATTTAAATTTTTAATTTTATTTGACATCATCAACCTTGATGTTTCTTTTAAAATTTCGTCACCCGCACGGTTTTTAAACTACTTTTTGTCTCAATAAAGCCCTCATAAGTTTGGGCGAAACGTCGGCCTTAGATGTAATTTTTAGACCGTTGTTTTTATCTCTACCTCCAAGTGCAATATATTATTTTTTCTTCAAGCGTTTATTGCTAGTTTCATGTGATTTTTCAAATTTTCGAGATTCTTTAGTGTTATAGTGACGTTTTATTCTCGACGAATCAAGTTGGTACTTTACTGTTACATTCATAATATGACATGATCGAGGTACCAACCTCTAAATTGTTGTAAAAACAAAAGAACTGCTGCTTTTAATGTTCTAGGCAGTAAAAAGCGTTTTGAGGGTCTGCCAGTAGTTCAATAATATGCCGTTTTATTGTCGCTTGAAAAAAAGCACCTTTAAATCATACTGATAATTGGAGGAAAAATACTGTACTGTAACAATTAATAGTGTAACTTATCGGAAAATAATAGCGCTTCCTCCCATTGTACCCAAATGAGAACACCATAAAATTTGTTACATAAATTCTTACAAAAATAATTTGAATATTAGCACTGCAAAAAATAGTCTTATTAATAACTTTATATAATAAGTTTATATTGTAGAGGATTGTCAATTAACGAAGTCTAAAGGAGGGTTTCCAAACATTCATAATTTAACGGATGAAGCTATATTATGGTTTACAAATCTGAAGCACATCTGATGTTCAGCAATATTTTGTATTCTTGTCCTGATTATCTGTTTTTCCATTATTTTGTTTTGCTATTTCTTTAACCTACTATTTTTTTTCGTCATTGTCTTGACTGGCGCTTGGACAGGTCCATTATATGTCGTCATGCAATGGCTGTGCTGTTATATTTTATGTTCTTATTTACCTTCTATAATGTTTACACACTTAATTAATATTATTGCATATGAATACTAAGGTGGGTAAGGGTTGGCATGTTTAGGTTTTAGTGATTTTCCTAAACCTTGAAGTAAATGCTTTGCCAAGACGAACCAATCCACTATTGCACACGGTTTCGTCACCACACTATATAGGTTTATACTGATCTTCTGGGGCACCATACATAACACTTACATCGCAATACAATATTTAAAAATCTACCATACGAATAAATAAATATAGAAAAAACACCCGACACATTTTTTTTCTAAAACCGCGTAACTGAACCAATTTCAACACCTATCACTGATGACCAATAAAATTCGAAAACTTGACGGAGTTCAATATATTCTAAACAACCGTACTACCACATAATATTTCGCTGCAGTCCTCGAGATGTGAGTACTAGTAGATTTTTCCCATTCCTCCCATAAGGGACTGCGAGCTTTAATTGATTAATCACGGTTTTATAGTCGTTGTTAAAGTTGGTTATGCGTTGGGGGTAAATTACAGGTTTTGATCAAAGGAAAGGAACACCAACTGCAGCGTCTATTTAACCAACAGAAAAACACCAAAAACTGCACCAAAAACTTAACTCGGACACGTGTTTCAACAGTTTCAAAATTTGATTATAAAACAGTAACCTCTAGTAGTAACAACTTGCAAAATCTTTTAGGCAATCCGAAAGACCCAATAGAAATGTGTGATAAATCGGGAATATATAAAATTAATTGTAAAGACTGTAACCAAGTATATATAGGGCAAACCAAGAGACCAATTAAAACTCGTTTTAAAGAGCACGTAGCTCATGTCAAATATCATCGCACAGATAGGTCCAGTGTTGCCATGCATATGCTTGAAAATGGCCACATTGAATTAATTAAGAAGGTATATAATAAAAACGAACTTGATTCTTATGAAAGTTTAGAAATTTTTAAAACAGAAATTTACTTATGAATTATGATGATAACGGTCCATTAGGATTTTCGGAATTATTTAAGCTTATCTAAGAATCAATTAAGTTTAACGATGCGTGATAAGCAGATAGTATATATAAGCTTCCCGTTGTTTTTATTTTTAGTATCGGCTGATGATAACAGCTTAGCTGTTGAAACACGTGTCCGAGTTAAGTTTTTGGTGCAGTTTTTGGTGGTTTTCTGTTGGTTTTACAGGTTTTGGACAAATATTGTTCTCTTCAACTGGGTCAAACTTCACCTACTTGGATGGTTATGCTATTTGACGTTTTTTTCTTCGTTTTCACTTTAAATGTGTTCAATTTTTCTTCTAACATTTAAGAATACATTTCCTTCAGAAAAATGTGGCGCAGTAGGTACTTGACCTTCTATCTAATCATAAATGGCGCAATGTCAACGAAATTATCATCTGCCACATCTTTAATAAAATATTTCAAAGGTTGTCATGTTTCCTTGGTTCTTGTGCATTTACGAATTTGTAGATATAGGTTTGGTATAAATCGATGGAGAATACATGAAAAAGAACAAAACAGAAAAAAGAGGAATATAAACGTTCATTAAGCCTAAAGGTAAGGTAGAGCAAGTCGTGTAGGAGCTGAAGTCGTAATTTTAGTTATTCTGTCCACAGAAAATAGTTCACAGTGTATATGCAGCATTATAGCGGCCCAAATGAACTTTGAACCCAATAGAATTTGAGAAATTTATACTTCTCTAAAGAACTATCAAACTCCAAACACTAAGAATGGGACTATTGTAAAAAGAATAGACAATAATGTTATTAAGACTTCTTTATTTGTTTCATATGAAATTTCAAGGAAGTGAGAAGGAGAACTAGACCATTTCCTCGTGCAAACCAAAACTGACAACAGTGACAGAAAACTAGACTTTTATAAGCGAGAATATAGACGTTAGAGCAATACACTACAAAGACGAAACCAAATATGAAGAACTAACCCAAACAAAAACAATCAACGATACAAAACTACCCAACTTGGGAAAGAAGAAGAAAAAGTATAATATATAAGAAATGATATGTATCCATAAAGCAGAAAAAGAATGCTTAAGTCGATTGTAGCACCAGTGCATTCTATACTTTACCGAACAGAGAGGAAGAGTGTTGATTCAGAGATGTTGAATTATTACGATCAGAGAAAATAAGAAAGTTAGATAATAAGTTTTTGTAACTAAATATCATACGTATGTTGATCCATTCTTTACAAGCAACAAGCGATTTGCTTATCCGTACCCCATGACTGCAAGAACTGATGAGCTTTGTTGTCCAGTGGCCTAGAAACGGTATGACAGTTACATTCAACGAAATTAAAATAAAGCATAATGGTTAATACAGTTTACATCCGTTTATTACTACTACACTGATTAAGTGATCAAGATGTAACCGTTATGTTGTGTCATGTCCTTTCCAAACGGTTGAGCTGCAAGAATTGACTGTTTACAGCCTCAGCATCTAAAAGATTTAATCAGCAAATCCACCTATAAAGTTCAGTTGCATCCTTATCTAACAAAATTATGTAATTTCATGTTATTTGGTAAAGTGACTTCTTGTATGGAGCTTCTTTGACTGCATTATCCAAGAAAGATGGCAAAATTCGTCCAATAGTAGTAGGCTACACCTTTCGTCGACTAGTTTCAAAACTTAGTTGTCGTTAGTGTTCTGCTAGTCTATCCGGTTTTTTAAAAACTCTTCAAATGGAAGTTGGAGTCAAAAGCGGCTATGAAGCGGTCGTTCACTCTGTCACATCATTTATTTGACAAGATGCCTCAGCAGAAATATTAGTAAAAATCGGTATAAAGAATGCATTCAATTCCGTGGATCGTGATATTCTTCTTCAAAATGTGAAAGACATTATTCCAGAATTATATCCTTATCTAGACAGTGTTATTTGTCGCCATCTGCCCTATTTTTCAATCAACTAGTTATTCAATCTTCCGTAGGTTGTGAACAACAAGATCTGCTCGGTGCCGTCATGTTTAATCTGACAACACACCCTATTATAAAAAACTCAAATCAAAATTCAATGTTTGGTATCTCGACGGTGGCACTTTGGGAGGTACATCTATTAAATATCTTCACTTAATTGGCATCCCAGTTTAAAAAATTATATTTATTTAATAATTTAAATAAGAATAATTCTCATGTTGCATTGTTTCTTCTCCGTAATTGTTTTGGATACCAAATTACTGAGGATTCTTGGAAACAAGCATAACTTCCCATTTACCTAAGTGGTTAAGGTATTCGTTCGGTTCAGATCTATGTTTACCAGCTTCTTTAGCTTCGGTTCATTGCACTTCTAATCTTGTCAGAATCAGTCTCAAATCAAACATCTAGTAAAATGGAAGCTCTACAATATTGGCAACAGAACATCCTGAACTTAATTTACCGAGTAATTTAAATTTTCAAAAAAATAAGGATCTACATATAATGAGAAGAAATTCGAAAATATCTTAGCTCAATCTCAGTCACCCTAGAAGGTCATTTTGCTTGTGTCGTCACAACCTGAATCAATACTTTACAATCATCACAACTAGGCACCCTTTTAAATAAACAAGATTTGCAAATCGTAGTTTCCTTAAGGATTGGTTCCGAAATTTGTCAGCCTTTCTTGTCCTAAAAGCGCTGGAAGATCTTCTAGACATAGTGCTCTTAAAAGTGTTCTAAAACGAGGCATTTGCCTCATCAAATATTTCATGTACATTGGAATCTTAAGGCCTTTTCCGAATCCGAAATGGCTAAAGTTAAACTTTAAATGCAGGAACGAATAAGCTTGGCAATACAGCTTGTGACGGTATTGTTTCGCAAATAGTTGATTCATAGATCAATTTCTCCCTACAGTATAGGCAGCCGTGTTTACACTCATGCGTTTGAATATGAATGTTTGATTTGAGAAGTCTTCTGGGAATTTTTGTTGTTTGGAATTGCCTGCGGCGAAAAGGTGTACATGGAAAATGCTGTCTAAAAATTTAACAATTAGACATGTGCTTTGTAATATCGATTGAAGTAAAATCATCCCATTCAAAGTAGGGAATAAGTCTTCGACTACGGTTCCTGGGTAAGTACCTTTTTACTTTCCTTGGTTTTAATAAAATATTTGCTCTACAGGTTCTATTAATTGCAGGCACCTTTTTTTGGTCTTTTTTTTGTGGGTTTTCCCATTTGGTTTATTCTGCTGGTCATTGCAGACGTACTCCGTTTTAATTAGTCAATGGATACGTAATTATGGTTATGCTGGTAAGGATAATAATCCGAAAATTATAAAATATCGAAGTGGATCTGGTATCACACTACCTCGGAATTTCAACCTACCTTCTTCGGGTCAAGGCCACCACCCAAGATAAGCCGTTTATCTGGTTCTTTGTGAGCATCCCAGCAACTGTTATCAACGGAGTCCATTTTGGTTTTTCCTTTTTCTTCGTTGGATAATCAAATATTAGATTTGGATACGGGAGCTCTCACATCTGCCGAGTAACTATCGAACACCGAAGACTTCTTAGTTGTACCAGCTAAGTTAATTCTTTTATGCATGTCATTCATAAATATTGTTTTCAAGTGCCTGATTAATTTTGTGCGCTTTGAACCTATTTAAATAATCGGCCAAGGTCCGGTACTCGCCGTAATTGTTGTTAAATACCTTTTGAACAATATTTATCACGTGAATCGCTTGCAGGGATTAATCGGTGTTACGACCTTCAAATACGCTAACCTATTTGGGGCGTTTGTGCCTCAAGTAATGTACAAAATGTAGTTAGATTTTCATTTATGTTCGAATGAAGCTACAGCTTCAATATGTTGTAGTAATTTAATTTATAGTTGCATTACCAAATATTTGTTATTAATTATAAAAGTCATCCTGTATGTTAGTATTATATATTTAATGTTTATGCTTCTGAGACTCATTTAATTATGTACTGGCTTGATGAAGCTTCTACATCAGAAGCGAAACGTAGCCACATACTAATCCTGTAAGTCATAACAAGCTTACCTTCCAATTAAGGCTTCCAGACGTATATATCACCATCTGGAGTTTTTTCAATAATTTTACAAGAGAAGGACAACATTACCATTTGTATTTTAATTGATATTATCTATTGTTGTGTCTATGTGTTTCTCTGTGTGTTAATTGAACACTAGTCGCTATAACAATATACATCTTTCTATTCACGTACGGTTTGTTTCTGTGTCTACGAGTTCCTAGTGGCTCTAGGCATTTCTTATACGTAATCCTAGGTGGCGCCTTATAAATTTTTCGAGCAGTGTAGAGGCCTGCATTATGAACGATTCTCAATCAACCCACGACCACTTCCGACTAAGAAGATCTGCCCGGCAGGTCTTCTAGCAACTGCTATATATTAATTTTTTGTGTTTACAAATAAACTGTAACAAGCTAGTGTCTTGGGGACAACGCCAACTGATTCGTGGTTGGATGAAATTTATTTATCTATATAATTTAATAACATTTAAATGTTTTTATCAGTCCTAACTTATTTATTATAAAATTAATTAACCCTATGTTACACTAAGCGTCGAACTCAGAGAGCTTCCTAATTCTCCACTCACACGCATACTCTACTTATCCTACCTTAGATTAAGTGAACGTCAAGTTGACGTCTTTGTTTTTAGTATAATTTTCGATCTACAAACAATATTTTTGGGAGTATCGAATATTTCAAAATATTGTTTGGAGAAGAAAATTACACTAAATAACTAAGACGTCAACTTGACGTTCAATTAGGTTAAGGTCCGAGTATGGATGGAGAATTAGGAAACTTTCTGAATTCGACCTTATACAGGGTGTTTCAGAATAGTATGTCATAAATTTAAGTTCATTTGAACCTGTCCCTTTTCGCTTCCTTTATGAAATACAAGGCGTTAAAAGTTGCATTTTCTTCCGGTTATTTTTTAGTAAGTCCGGACCTGCTTTAAATCTATTTATCACACTTGGTTGGCATACGTTAAATCACATTATTATTATTATTATTATTATATAATTGCTCCGTGATATCAGCCAACTAGATGATTTTAAAATTCTGTTTTCCATAAGAAATTACGCCTATTTCTTCATTAATTTTTTACACGAAAACGCTTGGTGATACGAAAAAATTCAAGAGACTCATTGTTTAAGAGAAAGTACTAAAATTAAGAAAAAAATTTTTGTTTTTTGAAAAAACAGAAACATAACATGTTTTTCGCAAAAAATATTTAATTTCATGCCCCTGGGAAAGCCACTGTTTAATTTTAAAAATTCGTTTTCTTATTAAATGATGTCTTTCTACATTTAACGTAAATAGATTTAAAGCAGGTCCAGACTTATTAAGAAAAAACCGAAAAGAAATGCAAATTTTAACGCCTTGTATTTCATAGAGGAAGCGAAAACGGACATAGATTCACATGAACTTTTTTTCTCAAAATCACGCATAGAATAATCACCACTTAAATTTATGACATACTATTCTGAAACACCCTGTATGTGAATGGTGAGTCATCATACAAGTTCTTTATAGTGTTGGCAATAATTCAACGCTTTTACTTATAAGCGATTATATTCTTATGAGTGCATTTTTGGTTAACTAAATACGATATACAGTGATGGGCAAAAGTATAGAAACAGTTAAATATTTTAAAGGCCGTTACTTATATGTATATTATTTGATATTTTAAATACAAATATTTAGCCGTTTCAATACGTTTGCCCATCACTGTATACGACTCTATTACTTAATTCGTAAATAATTTAGTTGTAGACTAAGAATTACTGAATAGGGAAACTGTAATGTCAATGGGAATAATGTTTCTTATTTTTACGTTAAGTATGTTTAATTCAATGAAGGTCCAATCATAAAAAAAGTGAAGAAGAAAAAAATTATAAGATTCAGAAAACCAAAATTCTCGTTTGAAAGATTATTTATTACACTTTCTTAGTAGTAAAAAAAGTGTCTTTTTTTGCAGAATTGCCCTCACTTTCTCTTGCATTGAACAAGTAATTGCTTGTAACTAATGAGATTAATTGTGCGCTCGATTTACTTATTACTTCAAAGTCAGCTGTTGACAGCACAATATATGTTTCCCTCATTTCTAATGTTAACAAAAACTTTAAATACTCTGTTAATTGAATAAATCAATTTTCCTTTTTAAGCTTTTCAGTTACAGTAAAAAGATTAAGTTATTGCGTTTCATTTGTATTCTCACTCCTCGTATTGTTGCCATTTATAAAAATTTACACGTATTTAAGTAAAAGCAAATGATTTCGCCATGAACGTAAAAGAAAAAAAAATACAAGCGCAAAAACGGAAGGACATCGATAAACTGGTCGCAGAAATCTCATAACTTTGTTACAATTGCAATGACTGCCATGCACAGAAAATGCTGTTATTGGTCAAAATGACCAAAAACGACTTGTACGGTTTGTTAACTTGGATGAATTATGAATTGTTTAAAAAACCATATTGAATTTCAAAATAGTCTCGGTGCGTATTTTCCACCAGCTATTTCAAAGCTGCTTTCTGATATAATACCATATAAGCTGAGTTGTACTCGATTCTTATAAAATATTTATGCTTCATATGAAGAATATTTGCAATTATGAGAAGTTTTTTCGATGAAAAAATTAGGAGTTGATTTATAAGCATCATTTACTGAAGAGATTATCTTGCAATTATTAGCAGCGAGCGAAAAAACAAAGAAGATGGATAAAAACAAAGAGGATATTATTTCATGTTTTAACAAAATTGTAGGTGTGAGCAGTTCTCACAGAGAACTTGAAAGGAAGGTTACCCAGCCGTGAGTTGTGTTTAGCGGTCCCTTATCTGAACGTCCAATCCATACTTGCAACATGGAAACTCGTTTATGAAAGTACATTGTGTACATTTTCCAATATATTATTTAAGTTGGTTTACTCTTTCCTCGGCCAATTGTATTTTATTTGGATGAAAAATCACGTAACGATCTTTCGATAGATAATCTTTCTTGTAGACCGTTAAGAGTTGAAGCTTAACCAGTTAATAAGGACTTTAAGTGAGCACCAAGCGTGAAATAAGGAACGAATCAAAACTGTAATTTAAATTCATTAACATTAATTTTCATTCCTTAATGAGAAGCAACTAGTCACAATATTAGGATACAATTTTTTTTACTTACGTCATTTCTCAGCTTGGGGTAGCAAATGCGGATATTTTAAAGCACACTGTTTGCAATCAGAAGATCACTCAACCGATTAAAAAGTAAGGCTATACGAAATAGATCATCAAATTTTAACTTCACTGTGTTGGTTAAAAAATTAAAGCGTGTCAAATGTTTCGTGTTAATTTTCTTCAAAGAATTCTAAGCTAACACCAACAATATACTAATAATTTACACAGGATGTCATCGAAATGCGAAGATTAATTTTAACAGTGTTTACGTATCATATGCAACGATATACAAAAAAATTGTTTAAGTGTTTGACGTAGTTTTTTTTTTAAATTTCATTAGTTCAATTTTCATTTATTTACGGCATTTACTTCAGAACATATGTTTATATTTATCACCCTTTACTTTTGGAAAATAGGAAGTTGCTTGGGAAACTCAAAAAGATTGAATAGTTGGTCAAACTCTCTGCAAATTTCTTAATGAAATGGGAGTAAGAATTATTAAAACACGATTAGTAGCTAGTTGGTCGATTTGCTAGAGTAGTAAATTAAATAATTGCAGTGTGCAGTGCAATCAATGTAGTTATACCAAGAGATCAATAAAAAACCAATTGTTATGAACTTTAACTTTTGAAAATGAATGCTTGACGGTAATAAATTTTAAATTAATTTTATTTATCCTCCAAAAGAAAATTCAAGAAGCCTTGAAAACGCCCGAATAGGTCAGACGAAACGTCGGCACATTGAATCCAGGGTAGTGATTTAATTTCGTCCCTCCACATTAAGGAATCCCTATCAAGATAATAGTCTTCAGTAATTTTATTATCAAATCCTTTTCATAAAAGTACGCAATTAGAATATCTTCATTTGCTTCTTCCATACGTCCTCCAGCAACAAAACTTTTGGTAAATTTTCTCGCACTTTGCTCTGAAATTTGCAGAAAGTATACTGGACTCTGCTTCTAATACTAAACTGTGAAACCTTTTTCATTTGTTATTTCATTTGATTGACCCGTTTTACGTAAACTCATTTTCACTAATTGTTGAATTGATAGAAAGATAGATAGAATTTTTCATAATTTTATTAAAGTGCGTTAAGGAAATTGATTTTTCCATGGTACCGTGCAAATTTAATTCACTCGTGAGCTACGCTATAAATTACCCACCCCTTATTATCGTTATTATTGCTCGTAGAAAAAAATTATACATGAAAGTTGTATGGTTCTAACTGAATTTTCTTAAAATGCCATCAATAGTTCAGTTACTCGTCGTTTACAGGGCGCAATAAAATAATAAGTAATTTATAGTGAATAACCCTGTACATATGCCCGAACCATTGTAGTGAGCCTCCAGACAGAAAAAGGAAAAAGTATAATTATGTCATTGTTGCCATGCAGTTTTGTCAAAGTAAAACGATGCTTACGTAAATATGAAGTATAGTATAATATCAAGTAAAAATTAGAACTTTTACAACATTTTTGAGAACAAATTCAAATATTCTGATGTTTCAAGGAATATAATATAAACATAGCAAATTTTCAGAATGAGCGACTTAAAGTTGATCAGTTCTTATGTTTTTCTAGAGCGCTTGAACTCATTTGCCAGTAATTTGTTTCTGATAAAAACTATTCTAGTTTAATTCATGTTCAAGAGTACAACAGAGAAAAAACAAAACCATGCAACAGTAATGGTTGTTTTACAACATTTATATTTTTGTAATGTTCATCTTAATTCAGTAACAAACAATAAAAATCTACCCGTTTGAAACACAATCAACAGAGTACTAGGTTTTAAAAAAGTTTTTGGCTTACTCGCTTGCATGCTGAATTGGCACCGTAATAAACCATGTCCATAAAATTGATCATCTGCTTTGTGGACTGCAACAGTGAAAAAATTAATCCAGTACACTCCATATCATAAAATCAAAAAATAATAATCACATATACCGACTTCGATAAAAATTACAACACCTAGAATGTGTTGAACGATTTTATTGAGTCTATTTTCACGTTTAAAATTTGAATAAAATTCAGCTCGTAGTTTGTTGTTTTTTCGTTTACACTTAATAACAATAGAGAATAAATAAACCAGTAAATGTGTAATGTGTCAATTTTGGAAATTCTTTGTTCACCAATTTTCTTCTGAACATAAGACCAAAAGTACGATAACATCCTCATTTTTCCAATTAACTGCTTGTGAACGTGACTGTATTATTGGGCGGATTTTTCTAAGAGAAACTGTCCGAAATCGTCGCTCTGGATGTGGACGTGCCCGGAGGACTACATACCGCAAAGAACGTCGCCTAAGACAAATTTTCAGCAACACAATGAATTGGATGATAGTTGTAGGACCCAGAATGTCAATGCCTTCCGGATAAGGTCTTATGAGCTGCAATTATATCGTTTATTCTTATGTCTTCCTTCCTCTACTTGATCTTCTACCTAGGCTGGAATGGAGCAAGGAAACATAAAATTGGGAGCAAGAATGGCATTGATTGTGTTTAGTGACGAGTTCCTACTTTGCTTGTGGGCCGACAATAGTCGTAGGAGGATCAGACGGATTACAGAACACGTAAAAATCCAACATTTTTTGTGGAACGCAACACAATCCTCACACAAGGGGTCTTCAATGACGGAAAACTAAACGCATCCTGTTACATTGTCAGTTGTTTGGATAGAGATTGTGACTTTTTACGCGGTGGTGCCATGGTGTAAAAGTTTTAGTGTTTCATAAAAATATTTCTTGGAGGTGGTATCGAACGTCTTTTCCTTTGGTATCTGATTGTTCGAATTACTAGATTGACCATCAATATTTAAAACTTTTAAGGTTCAAGGATTATCGTTTGGTTCATCCACTGAAAGAAAAGTTTTGTCAATTTCTTTCTCAACTGCTTCCAAATTCAGTGATCATTTGCATTCTGATTAGTTAAGCTAACAACTTTCTCTGGCTGTGCCAAAGACATCTCAGTTCCTCTAGCGTTTAGACTTCCAACATTTTAAGATCATCATGAATCTGTCTATTTATTTAACAGGTTTCGGAGGTTCTCCTCTACTTAACCATCATCACTACTTTTTTCTTTAGATGAGATTAGATTGAGAATGTGCTAGAACCAGTTGCGCTTCCATATCTTCAGGAGCTGAAAAACATTTTGAAAGAAGTTAACATTTGCCGTCCTCCAATGCCCTGATTTGTCTCCCACTGAACATGTATGGGATGCAATCGGTAGGCGACTGGGTAATTTACCACACCTCTAGATCTCCAGATACGGGTTTCAGAAGCTGGGACGTTATCCCACGAGCAGCGATAGATCCCTTGATTGATGGCATGCCACGTGGTCAATCTTTATCAAACTTAAATCATTACTTTGCTTCATGAAAACATATGTTTTATGAAAATTTAAACAAAAGGTTCAACAAATTCTAGGTTTGCAATTTTTATTGAAGTCAGTATATGTGACAGAAACAAAGAAATATGTAATTAAATGTTTTATCAAACTTTCATACACAATTTATCCTGTAATAAAAGTCTCGAAATTTACTTTCCTACTAAAGCATGTAAGTAATAAATGTAATAAACTTCGGAAAGATGCGCATCCTATATGGACGAAATACGACACAAAGGTACGACGAAACATAGATGGCTCTACCGTCCAATTGCGACGAGATTTTTCAGTTTCATCCTCCTTTATTTTTATGTCGGTTCCACCGTACCTGTCTCGGTGCGCGTTTCTTGAATAGGAATATGAAAGTGGTTTCAGGTTCGAAGTTACTGCATTGTTACAAGATACTACATTGATTATAAAATTAGTTACCGTAATTTTTGTGACAATTAGTAAATATGAATACGTCAGTTGCACAAATAATAAAAAGAACAAGGTAGACGCCGTAGACATACGTTTTTTTTTAAATTTCCTACAAAAAATGTTAAGCGTACAAGGGAGTAGCAAAAAAAATTGTGAAAAATTTGTATTGTGGTTGTGAATATTGATACTTTAAAAGTCCTCTAACAACTTTTTTGTTATTTGTTATTGAACATTAAAAGTTGTCATTACAAGGTACTAAAAGTTTTGTGTTTAATTAATTTTGAAAAGAATATTCAAAATTAAATACAATTGACTCAGCATACTTTTATCAGTGAATTTATGTTATTTTTTTCTTCTGAGAATCAACCTACGAAACGAATTACAACCGAGGACGTCCTCCTCGATTAAAAAAAAACTCATCTTTTCCAACTGGGTCCGAGGCGAATAAATTGTTTTTGTAAATAATAACCACAATTACATGGAAATACATAAAAATGATGTTTTTATCATAAGTTGTATTTAATTTAACTTAATTTAACCGATTGACCTCAACTTGGTCGCGTTTTACTTATTAAAATTCCTATTTTCGAAAAAAAAAAATATTTTCAAAAGTTTATCGTTCAGGAGAAGATTGTATAAAATTGTAAAACTAGTTTTAGGGTAATTTCATAAAATTTAACCTATTTTCAATGTGCTGCAGATTTAACAAATTTTGAAATGAATTTGTTTTATAAATTTTTTTGTTTAGTTTGGTGCAAACTTTTAAGAATAATATAAAATTTTTATTTTCAAATAGCTTAAACTTTTTTCTTTGAACTTCGATTTAGTTAAAAAAGACGTCGTCTTTATGATAACATATCATATGATGTTATAATTTGTGTTGAGGCAAATAAATTTTATTTCTTACATATTAAATTGTGGTTTTATTTATAATCAATGGTTTTATAGTAGTTTGTAACTAAATTTAAAAACAATTCGCAAATCCAACTATTATGATTCACTGGGATAAAATCGTAGCAAGCTAAATTAGTTGAGTGCACATTTTTCATTTTTTATTGTGCACGCGCAAGTTACTTATTTTGCAATAAGAACGAACGTTTTCGAACTGTTTTAATCATATATTTTTAAGAAATTGAGAATAAATATCAGTGATACAGCAAAACTAGTATGAAAAGCGTGTATCACAACTTCTTTTGTCACAAAGTTTGCATATCGACTAAAAGGAATCTAGTTGTGACATTACTTTTTAATAAACTATTTTTATTTACGTCATGATGTTTCTAAAACACTCAAATGTTTGGAATCAAAATCGATTTATATAATAATAATTTATAATAGGATAGAAAACATGACTCAACGGCTCAATTATACATGAATTATTGCTTAACTAGATAAACAGTAATAAACTTTAAAGTTAAATTTGAAAATACGTTAGTGCACTGGCGTTTCCTTCTTCTATGAATCGTCTACAAACTAGTAGTAAACAAATTTAAAACAAGCATTGATGTAGCACCGATAAACAATCATTTACAGCAACCATAAAAAAGCGACGCCTAACCACGGGTATTATGTTTCTAATTCATTTTCTAATTGGCAATTAAAACAAACCATATTTATAAATTCTTAAATTGTAGAGAAATTCTATTATTTATAAAATCGGAAAACTAGTCGTTTGATAATAGAAGGAGCGTGTGAAATAAAAACCATGATAAGACCGAGAAACTTTGACCTCCATTAATTACTTAAGACCGAAAATTTCAATTAATTTATAAGAAAAAACTCACAAGATTAACCACTGTTTATGAGAACTTAGTCTTGCGGTTGTGGTTAATAAACCCTAACACGCAAAACCTCGATAAGATTTTGGAAATTTTCTCAAGCTTTGAGAGTAATTCGCTTTCGGCGAAGAAATTTTAAAAAAGTGTTGTTATTTGTAAAGAATTAATAATGCAATAGTTCAATTAAAAGAGTTAAGTTTAACTCCCACTTGTGGTATACTTATCTGTAACGTTCAGGAAACTGTTTCGGTCGCATTGATAAATCCAAGCATCCGTGTTCTATCAAAACACGTTAGATATTTTTATATCGGCTCGGAATTATTTCCCGAGATTACGGAATACTTGTACTATAATCACACTATTGTTTTAATAAGGAAATTAAAATAACGCGCAAGTTAATCTTTAGCGACGAAGAGAGCGTTTCGTTCCCAGAACGGTCTCACTTTAACGGCAGAGTAGACGGATATCAGAATCGAATCGATAAAAACTGTTTCCTTTGAACAAAATTACTTTTTTCAACTGTGTATTAAAACAGGAATGTGATCGAGCGTTTTTTTTTTATAATTTCAATTTTGATATGGATGAGATGCTTAAGATGTTTGATTTCCAGTTTAAGATCGAATTTGCAAATTAGTGAAGTGTTAGTTTAAGTAGCTATCTTTCAGCAACGATATCTTTTTTTATCAACCTCGTATTACAATTTTCAAACCTATGCATATATACTAGTCTAGTCTGAATTGATTTTTAACCTTATCACCATGTCGAGAGTTGAGGTGCATTTTTTAACTGACCCGAACAGCGCAACGGTTCGAGTACTCGTTTTTAACTCTATTAGAATGTTTGCCAATTTTTTTTGAGGTTAAGCTTATTTGATAGCATTCAAAACTGCGTTTTAAAACAATAATCAGCAGTTTGTGTTTGTGCAGGTTTGAGAGGATGTTCGAGTCAATTCTGCTCGATCAGTTAGAACACTTAAGATTTCTTATGTTGACAGTGAAAGAAAATCGACCATTGCTAAAAACGGATAACGGATCGATACTGAATAGTTCCTTAGTTATAAACAAAGCTTTTCATCCATTTGTAGAACTAATTATAATAATCTGAGCATTTCAACATACTAAAACAAGTACTCCACATCGTTCTAATACTAACAATTATGTAAAGGAGTATTGAAAGCGTGCGGTGTGTACTTCACTACTCACAACTTAATAATTTTGATAGAAAAAGTGAAATAAATCAACGTTTAAGCAAGAAGACAAAGTGCACGGTGAAGCAATTTTACAATCCAATGATAAATTTCAATAACAGCCAACAATTGTTAAATGTATCTAATTGGCAAGCCATATACGAACGCTTCTTGCTACCTACTACCGTTTCTGCTTTAGGAAAAAACGAGGTATCGCGCCCATATTGAAAATGAATAAAAAATAGTTTAAACAAAAATTATAGACAGTAAAATTTCAAACAACTTTTCTTTCATAACTTTTTTTATACTTATAATTAATATTAATGGAAATAATCTTAAAACAATTAATGTCACGTTATAAGGCATACCTCAATAATTAGTTATCCGATCAAAAAATACTTTAAACAAAATTTGTGTAAAATTAAATTATAAACAACTTCTATTTTAAGAAAAAATGTGCAAAATAAATATTTTTGAAAATATTCCAAAATTTCGAAAATCTATTCAGGTTAACGACCTTTTTGGCTTGATAGATGGAGTAATATGCAACGTTATGGCAGAATACCATATATTATTCTTCTTTGAATTGTACTGAATTGACTTTGTCAGAAGACTTTATTTTGGGATACAATCTTCATAATTTTTTTTATTTCTTACTAGAGAGGTGTACGAAAACCACTGTTGTTATTTTTTTCGCTTTCTAACTGGGGGTTTTACGTATTTTACAGTTGGAGAAGCTCTCGTTTGTTTCTCAAAATACATTGGAAATATGTGGTACAATTCTACAGCAATCGCCTTTCTATGCTTCAAAATGACATGTCTTCTTTCGTATCGCTTTTCTTTATTTTTTGCTAAATTCTAATTAACACCGAAGTTATTGTAAACAGTTGACATTATTATATTTTTTAGTCCGTAAAAAAAGTATGTAGTAGGCATTACAATGTAAGTAGTCGCCGGATTAGGCAGACGTATGGAAGCATCTTCAGATCCTTTGAACAAAGAACGAAATACGTTCTGTAAGGGGTAGTCTAAGAAATTTGGGGAAATAATTTTTAGCGATATTTATTATTGGTTAATTTAATTTTTTTGTGAAAATAGATCATTTTAAAGCGTGAGTGAAACTGTTTATTAAAAACTGTGGTGGTTTGAGTCTACAGTCATCCTAGATACCCAAGGACTCTTAACTGTTCATTAACAAATTCCAAGACATCCGCACAAATCCCATAAACATGCAGGTAAGTTTCGACGTGTCCTCCTTAGGTATACAAGCGACAAAGATCTGGAGAAACGAAATTTTGACCTACAGTTAATTGGAAAACTACCCAAAAAGACATCAACCTAGTATTTTGTTCTATACAGAATGAGTATACTTGCAATGTATTCTAAGAGGGATCAAATGTGTTTCAGAAAGACCGGACCAATGTAAGAAATGTATACAGAATAAAACCAAATTTGTTACTGTTGGTGTTGTTAAAAAAGGAATTCGATGTTGTAGACGACATATACTTTAGGTAAATGATTAAGTTGAATTGGATAACTGATGCCGCCAAACCAGTTTTGTTCTGTTTTTGTTCGATCACTAAGTAAATTTTTTATTAATGAACTTCATTGAAAATCATTTGTGTTACGTGGTTTGTAAAATTAGGATGTGTTGAACTGTGATGCTGCATTATCTTCTTCACCCACAATTTGGAACTGAATCCTTAGTACAGAATGAAGGTTTTAGTCAAGCAAACTATCAATTCTAGTTTAACTCCAACGTTTCTCACTTAAGTGGACGCTTCTTCGAGCCAGCGATTTACCAACAGTTCGATAAAAATTAATTTTTTAGTTTCCCAGTTCCTTGGGCCTTCTACGGGGAGATAAGGAGGATGAGGTATAATTAAAAATCCATATACTTCTCCTTCTTATTGTTAAGATTATGTTTTGTTTGTACTGTCTTGTTAAGCCTCTTGCAATGTGGAAGTCTAACTCTCATGCCATCTTTTGTGTGGTCGGCCGGGGGGTCTCTTTGTACATGGTCGTTCATCTTTGGCATATTTTGTCCAGCTATCGTCCTGCATTCTTTCGACATGATCTCTCCTCTATACGTTATTCCAGTTTTGCCATAGTTTTGATTGGTGTAAGCCCAATCTTTATCAAAGAATGGTTTGCCTTGATCAAGATTGGGCTCAAACCAATCGAAACTTAGCCAAAATTGGAATAACGTATATGGATTTTTAATTATAACCTCATCCTACGCATCTCCTCCTAGAAGGCCCAGGCAACTGGGAAACTCAAAATTCAAAAAAATAATACAGGAGTTTCAACTATTGGTAATAATTCATATTTGCAAGATATAACTTAGTGTCGTCAAAATTCAGCCGTCGTTGATTGGAATTTTTTCCTGTCGTTTCGCTAACACGATTGGTTATCTTCTTCAGAGGTCCGTCTATCTCCGATGTTGGATGTCCGAAGTTCCAATCAACAACAACCTTTAGAGCCGAATCAGACGACATAGTTAACTATATGTCACGATATCCTAAATCAATTTATTAGTTATAAATTAAGTTTAACTTGAGGCCTGGTACTTTACTGCAACCAACATCATTTTTAATATACAAGTTCATGTAACCTAGAGTTGCCCGAAACAAGCACCCATCTATCTTGGACGCGATTCAACTAGAATTGATAGTATACTTACCTTCCGTACTAACAGACCAAATCCAAACTGTGATAGAGCAAAAATTAGAGGCATAATTTCATAAAATTGTAGAAGTACTGTTTTCCAAGAGTGTACGTGACGATTAAGTGCGTGTGAATTTTCGAAATGAAAGACTTCCTGTCCAACTCGGTGGATCTATGAACATATTTCCGTATTGAAACGTACCGCATTAGAACAATTTTGTAATAAATAAGTGAGCGTACCAGAACTAATCTAAACAATTTGTTCCCAAGTAAATATTTGCGGGTTTTTGTTGCGCGATTTGTTTTTATTCTCATCAGAAGACTATTAGATTACTTACTGTCTCTTTTTTTGATCTTTCTTTGGGTATCTGCGTGTTCACCCCATGGTGAATGTTAGGAGTAGTTTTATAAAAAATAATGTCAATGTAACATAGTGAATTTGTTTCCTTGGTGGCTGTCAAACTAATTCATCTTCGAATCTTTTTGGCTTTCTTTGGACCATTAAAAAGTGTACCATACACTGGTTTCGGCACTTATTTCAGAGATCAGTCTTATGTTCTAACGAGGTACGAGGCGCACCCAGAAAGTAAGTTTCCCGATTTTTTCCTCTTAAAGTGTCAATTGTGCATGCGTAACAGATCTATGACGTATGCATCATATGCCAGCCAGACAAGTCCCGCTTGGTACTACCATATGTAGTTATAGATATAGTTCTTTAGTGCACAAAGCATTGGGCCAATTGAAATTCATCGTCAGTTCTGTCAGGTCTATGGGCCGAACATCATCAGTAAGCCGATGGTGCACACAGAAGCTGTTTTGGCGGAATTTAGCTGAAATTTGTTTGATCATCCACCCTACAGTCCTCATCTTGCTTCCAGAGATTTTTATGTTTTCTTGCGCCTGTCTTTCGGTGAGCGTTTTCGCAATGACGAAGAGCTGAGAGGTCTGTCACGCGCTGGTTCTATTTACAGGCGGCAGAGTTCTACGACAGAGGGATACAAAAGTTGATCTCACTATACGACAAGTGTCTCAATTCTTAGATTACGCCAAGGAAAAACCCCTTGAATTTTTGCCGCATGTTTACCTAACACCCTGTATATCCTGTTTCCACATTTGTGTACACATGCTATAAAACGTGCACAAATCGCGAGATGTATTCACGCAGACACACCATATACTTTATCATATGAGGTAGTTTCAACACTTGCCACCTTTTCAAAATAATTAATTTTCGCTCAATCATTACCACGATATCGGGTGCATAATGGCTGATTAAATATAATCACGCAGGATGTTATAACGTGGTCGTTGCACCTATTTTGTGGTGATTATTTCGAAAACTCAATCTTTCTTCCTCACTCAACATTTACAAATGAGCACCAATTAAGTTATTAAGCTGAGAATATACAGCGTCATCTCCAAAGTCCGCACCAAATGGAAAACTTCTTTATAATGGGTTTTTCGATAAAAAGTTATTCTTCATAAAAGTTTGTGTATCCTCTAAAACTAAAAATGGACCAACACAATGTGGCGAAAGACGCGTAATATACGAGGTGCATTCGAAAATTTGATTTTGAGTCAAGAGTAAAGTGCCCTTATTTCATTAAATATCAAAAAAGTTAATTTGAAAAAGTTGTTCTTCATTTAAAAAAACCTCAAGATTTGACGTCATAGCCATCTAGGAGAAATTAAAATTTTTTCCAATTTTTTTAAAATTTCTTAAAGTTCTTTTGATTTTTTGTTGACACCAAAAATTACGCGTCCTTCACCACATTTTGTTGGTGCATTTTTAGGTTTAGGAGATGCACAAACTTTTATGTAGAATAACTTTTTATCAAAAAGCCCATAATAAATAAGTTTCCCATTTGGTGCGGACGCTGTACGATAATTTTGTTTAAAGATTACATAGGTAGTGGATTGGGAAGAGGTTATTTGGCAATAAGTTAAATTCGGGTTAGTATATACTCACGGAGCCAAAACGCCTCTGCGCCAAAACGTCTCGGCGCTGAATTGGCCGAGCTGAAACCACAGCGTCAAATCGGCCCATACTTGATGTTTGCGTCTGTAATCAAACGGACAAATTTTGCGACTATAAAACAATTTCTCAAAGTGGGAAACACAATTAAATCTTACTGGGAATGTCCGACCAACAAATAACGTGTGAACTTCAATGTCAATTAATACGTCATGTCAAATAACTTTGTTTATTTCTTTAAGTCATATTTCCTTTTTTTTAAAACTACATCTATTTTGAGAAATGTTATTGTGAACTTTTGGCAACGTAATAATTTAAGTAATTTGTTACTGCTACTGCACTCGTTTGTAAAACGTACGTCGCATCAAACGACTGGCAAGTTTTCAAACGATATATCCCATAAATATTGCGTTTGAGGATGTGCAAAAGATCAAGATTTGCATGCGATGGATGTAAGACGTTGAACAGGTGAGCTAGCTTTTAAAGATGGAAATTAAACCAATTTTTACACGACAGCTGTGGCATCGTCCCTCGGAGTGTATTAAATAATCACATACGTCGCTCTTAACATAAATTCAACAATATCAAATAACCGCAAGACATGTAACTACATATTACATACGTTCGTATATTAAAACATCGGAGGAGTACAGATTCTCGTACAACAATAGAATTGAAAATATAATTAAAATTAAAACGCGAGCTTTATCGTTAAGATACAATCTACAACTGTACAAGTGAAATGAGAATTTGAATAAAATAACAATTCTTATTACCGTTTCCTGACAGTTGCGGATTTCCACCATAAGTTTTAGATGCTGCTTGCATTTCTGCAATTTGTAAATGCAACACTTAAATTTAACCATTAATTTTAATCATTACTATTTGCATAATAAAACTTATTCAACTTGATAATCAATTTTTATTACTTATTATATATTTGAATTATTTTACGCTCAATTGTGCTTTATCGCCCTATTAATGTAAGTGCTTAACATAAAATTGTTTTATTGATTGATTGCGTTTTAATAATACGTTTAGAGGCTGCGCCCGTTTTTAGATGTATGTTAAGTTACGTTTACGTATTTATAAGTATGTGTACGATAACATGTTCAGGGGTCAACGTTCAATATTCATACGAATCGCCGCCCCTTTAATTTTTGTCATTTTTGACATTTTCGTGTAGACTATCTCTTCATTTTGATAAGAACATTAATTAACTTTTGCCGACAGAGAAAAAAACTGGATTAAAATTTTGAACCGGACGAGCATCTGCTTTCGTCGCGCATTGAATTTCAATTTTCGAACGATCAAAGCTGATTTTATTTTCGGGTTTCTATTTTAAATTTTTTCTCGAAACTTAATAACCGGGATGTTAGTGAAATGTATGCGTCGGTGATTTAACGGATTATGCTCAAAACTTAGTCAAATCTTCATTAGTATTGATAACCAATAAGTGTGGTCTCGTGCTATCGTAACACGTCCAAATATCCATTTGGATTAAAGCAACTTTCTCGACAGATGTGTTACTAGTTATAAAGTATGTACCATGATGTTTTGGTCAGTTTATATCTCGAAAACGATCGGAACTACGATATCGAAATTTGGCAATTATAAATATTGGGTAGTTATGCCCATTGTAAGCAAGAAATAACGTTGTTGAAACGTCACATTTCGGGTCACGTGATATCATTTTTACATTTTTTAATGGGACACCCTATATACGTTTGAACTACAGCAATGCCAATTCAACAATACCTATTTATCATTTATTTTTATTTGAGTGGCGAAGAAAATGTAACGTTTCAACAACTTCATTTCTTCACTTCAGTGTCGGCATAAATAACAATCTCGAATCGTCTGCTGTAAGTTAGTAAAAGATTGTACAATGACAAACAAACAACGAGAATTACTCGATAGTTGTTTCGTCCTTTTAGGACTCTTCAGGAGTGAGAAAACTCGAGTGTAGTATAGAGAGAGTATATAACGTCTTTCTACTAAGTTTCAATATAATTGAACCGGTGGTTTTTGAGATATCGTCTTTACATACGGACGGTCGCTTGACCACTCATGCCACAATTTTCTTGCATAATTATAATGTACTCTAATTTATCGGAAGAAGTGGATGAAAGGGGTCTTTTACACATGTGTAGTTAATCATAAATCCAGCCATAAAATGAATTTTACTGTTACGCTATGTACAGGGTTATTCATTTTAAATGTCCCAGCCCTTTTCATAGATATTATTAAATATACAAAAAAATTTTTGAAATAAAAGTTGTGTGGTTATAAATTAATTTTATTAAACCTTAACAAAAGTACAGTGGCGTGCGTAGTTTAGGGAACACAAAAATAATTCGTTTAATTTACTATATTTATCTTTAATAACTTAAGAACGGTGTAAGAGAGGTATTTTTGAAATAGAAGAAAAAGATCTTTTCAAAAATTTAATAATTTTATTTAAAATATTAATTATTTTCTTGTGTTCCCTAAAGTACGCACGCCACTGTACTTTTGTTAACGTTATAATAAAATTAGTTTATAACTACACAACTTTATATCAAAATTTTTTTGTATATGCAATAATACCTATGATAAGGGCTTGGACATTTATAATGAATAACCCTGTACATGTACATATTATCTATATTGCGTTAAATGTTTATAACTACTGAAACAACAATTAATTAAAACAAGTAATTCTTATTTTAATATTTGTTTATAAAAAAATTGTTTAAACAAATTTGCAAAGTACACTTATACCTATCGAATGTTAAGAGCTTTTTTCATAATGTTCGCATTAATTAATTATTATGCGAATTTAACAGCAAATAGTTTTCATAATTATAAGTAACATGCCAGAGAATAAAATGCTATCTAATATTTTTTTAAACAAAATTATTTGTTCTCAAAGTTATAGCTACTCGCGAAATTACGTAGAGTACGTTCTAGTGTAAATTTGAACATGTTGGCGTGGATCAATTTTTAAGCAAATTCAGCACTTAATAGTTTTTATCATCTTAACAACATTTAAAAAATAAAAAATTCTAATATTTGTTTTTAACAAAAAAATTTAATTTGAAAGTTATGACTACGCGCGGCATTACAGTTCATTAGTATGTTTACAACCTACCATTTTGTAAAATATAGGTGGTGGGTACATACAAAAAAACCAAATCAAAAAGAAATTAAACTGTTAAAGTCAAAAATAAAAATTGTTTCATAACATTTATGACATTGGTGTTTTAACACCAATACGTTTAATAAATTCACCCTCGAACGTCCACTACGTATGGACCATAATATCACGCGTAGCCATAATTTTGAGAACAAATATTTTTGTTTAAAAAAGTATTAGCATTTTTATTCTTTTATTTATAATTATAAATATTTCTAAATTTGCCTAAAAATTGATCCACGTCAAAACCATCGAAAGTGTATTCCGTATGGACAATAATGTTGTGCGTAAGCCATTACTTTGAGATCAAACATTTTCGTCTTAAAAATATTAGCACTTTTATTCTTTGATATGTTGTGTATAATTATACATACTATTTATTGATGAGTTGACCTAAAAATTGATCCCCGCCAACACGTTCAAATTTACCTTCGAAAGTGTATTACGTATGGACTATAATGTTGTGGGTAGCCATAACTTTCAGATCAAATATTTTCGTTTTAAAAAATACTAGTAACTACACCCATTTGAAAATGGGCCTAATCTAGACAAACTTCAAATTAAAGACGTTGAGGTCACTAATCCCGGGTCAGAGGTCAAAGGTCAGGTCAACATAGCCTACGCTCTAAGCGGGAATTTTCTAAGAATTTGAGGTATTGTTTGTCAAAATCGGTCCAGCCGTTCCGGAGGAGTAGCGTAACAAACAGACAGACAGACAGACAAACAGAAGGACAAACATTTAACAATTTTATATACATATATTGATGATTAGCATTTGTATTTTTTGATATGTTGTTTATAATTCTAAAAATTATTTATTTCTAAATTTGCCTAAAAATTGATTCACCCCAACATGTTCAAATTCACCCTCGAAGATCTACTACGTATGAACTATAATGTTGCGCCATCACTTTGAGATCATATATTTTCGTTTTAAAAAGTATTAGCATTTTCATTTTTTGATATCTTGTTTATAATTCTAAAAACTATTTAAATTAAATTTGACTAAAAATTGATTCACGCCAACATGTTCAAATTCACCCTCGAAGATCCACTACGTATGGACTATAATGTTGCGCCATCACTTTGAGATCATATATTTTCGTTTTAAAAAGTATTAGCATTCTTATTCTTTGATATGTTGTTTATAATTATAAAAATAATTTACTGCTGAATTTGCCTCAAAATTGAACCACCCCAACACGTTCAAATTCATCCTCGAACAAGTATGTATGGACGTAGCTATAAATTTGAGATCAAATATTTTTGTTTTAAAAAATATTAGTATGTTTGTTTGCTTAGTTTGAATTGCTCAATTGTATTGAGTAGAGTTGAGTTGTAGTGATTTTTTTTTATTTTGGCATATTGAACTTAAAATACGATTAATTGAATTTTTATGCTTCTTTTTCAAAATTAGAAAAAAATTTCATAATACATAAATACCTATTAATAACAATTTCTTAGCTTTGTGAAATTCAAGCATGTTCTTCTCATATGAGATTACTTTGGTTCAAAAAATAGTACGTTTTGACCTAATGAATACTTTAAGTAACTAAATCTAAAACTCAATCTGAAATATGAAACTGTAACAGAACTTGAGGAACTGATGTAGTTGATATATGATACTTTGTTACAAGTTTAATACCAAACAATAAGAGTTATTGACAATAACCGTACAGTCGCCAAACTTTGCTAATTATAAGAGTTTGTTAGTTTATTAGACTTACAATTTAAATATAAACGTAGTGTGAACTAAACACAGAAGATTCTTTTATTATTAAAAATAATGTCATTTTCATACAACATATTTATATACACCCTATAAATAGTGAGTGTTATACATCCTGTCCGTGTAGTACGCGGACCTGTGATACTGCCTTACTAGTAAACGTGTCAGCATTCGAAATATGTTTTTGTCAGATATGGTGTTTAGGCGATAAGGATGGAATTTATTTTTTTGTAACACGTTTTTTACAGGGGTCTTTAAAGCTCCAACGTTATCTGGTATTTTTCGTACTCCAAAGGTGGGTTCTCAACTGCTGATAACGATAACGATGTCAAATGTTTCCTAGTACTTTTTTCGTAATTTTTTTTTTTTAATATCTGCTTTAGTTTTTTACTCTGATCGGGGATATAGTGACAGTTCCGAAATATCTGCTTTATAAGTAGTAGTATGTATTTATTTGCTTTTTTATATTACAAATGATTCGTATTTACACCTTAACCCCACTTTACATAATAAAACAAAAATAAAAATAAAACCAACTTTTTTCCTTCTTTTTTACTCTCCTTTCACCTTTCTTCTTCTTTGCAGTATATGTTCCATCCACTTCGTTCCTTCTCCTTTCTCTGACAATATCACCCTTCTTTCTCTCATCTCTTCTCTCAATTCAGAGCACCTCAAGCTCATGTGTTCCACATTTTCCCACTCCTCCTACATAGCCTACACACTCTTCTACTGTCCTCCCACCAGTATTTGTTTTCTCACTTCCTGTCTTCCTTTAAATATTTGGGCATCCCTTCTGTCATAATTTCCATGTATTTAGTGTTGTATCTTCCCTCCCTTATTTTGTCATTTTTCTTGTTTTGAGTATCCTTATCCCTTTCTACCATTTCCTTTTCTATATTCCACCCCTGCCGTCTTCTTCTCTCTACTTCCTCAGTCGCATACCCCACTCTTTCATAATACGACTTTCTGTCGTCTTGTACTTATTTTATTTTCCTTTCTTTCACCTCCTTCCAACTTCCTTGTAGTATTTTGTATTCTTTTCTTTCTCCCATTTCTTCCTCGTATCTTATCGCCCTTTTTCCTGTTTGTATTCTTATCTTCTCAATCTTGCATTTATTTTCCACAATATATCCCGGTGTTTCCCTGTCCAATCCTAATACCCATCTCCAATATTTTTCTTGTATTTTTCTAATTTCTTTCATTCTTTCCACCCCCATAATTCTGCTCCGTACATCATTACACTCTTTATCAGCCTATCAAATATTCACCTTCTTTTTCTATATATTTTCCAAATAACCTTTCTCTAACCCCCACACCTACCCTAGTATTTTTTCTCCTTTTCTCGCCAGCCCGTTTATATGTGCCTCATCCTTATTGTTATACATCAGCGTGTATCCCAAATATTTTATTTCCTTCACACTTTGTATCCTCTCTTCCCCCATTTCCAATCTACATTTCTTCTTCCCCTCTTCCTTTTGAAACACAACCATTTTAGTTTTTCACATTTACTTGTAACTTCTTCTTGTCCAAGTAGTTCTTTATTGTTTTCATCATGTTTTCCATCTCCTTCATTTCTTTCGCCACCATCGCCATATCGTCCGCGTATGTCAACACCCACACCTTTACTCCTCCTATTACAATTCCTCCATTTTGTTTTTTTCCAAATCTGCTATATATGTTGCGAATAACAGCGGGCTGAGCGGACACCCTTGTCTTAATCCCTTTTCCGATATAAATATCCCGCTTGCTTCTCCGTCTACTTTTGCCCTAAATCTAGTTTCTTTGTATATTTCTTCTAACTTCCATACCATGTCTTCTTCCACCTCATTTTTCCTTAGCACTTCTCACAATTTCTTTCCCTCTACATTGTCAAAGGCAGCATTGATGTCTATAAACAGCGCAAACACCTTTCCCCTTTCTTTCCCTATTTCATTATTTACTAATTGCCTTAATATGTATATATTATCTATTGTTCTCCTTCTCTTTCTGAACCCGCTTGCCAGTCTCCGATGATTTCTTTATTTTCTATTTCCTTTACTAACTTTTCTTTAAAATAGTTGCATATAGTTTGTAACCTGCGTTCAATATGCTCACTCCTCTGTAGTTGCTTTTGTCTCTTTTCTCTCCCCCTTGTACACTGGACATATTAATGCTACCCGTCATTCTTGTAGGAACCCTTCTCCTTTCAAATCTTGTTTAATATTCTTCTCATATTTTCTCTTGCTCTTTTACCCGTAAATTTCCATTGTTCTCCTTGTATTCCATCCAGGCCGTTGCTTTTCCTATCTTTACCTTAGTTATCGCTTCCTCCATTTCCACGTTTGTAATTTCTCCTTTCATTTCTCTTCTTTCTTCATTCCGTTCCGTTTCCTCTCTTCTTTCTGCCTCTTTTCCTTCTAACAATTCCATACATTGTTCTTTCCATTCTTTAGTTCACCCTTTTTCTTTACATCTTTTTTCCTTTTCTTATTCAGTATCTTCCAGACCTCCTCCTCACTCTTTATTAACCTTAGTTTTTCTTCCAACTCTTCCATATATTTGATTTTTCTTTCTTCACATTCCTTTTTATATGCTCTTTTTAGTTCCTTATACTCTTCTACCTCTATCTCCCCTCTTCTTAATTTCCTCCTTCCATTCCTCATCTCTCTTTTCTTCATTTTGCATTGTTTATTCACCATTTCTCTCTTCCTTTTCCTTTACCATCTATCTGCATTTTCTCTTTTATCTCTGTCAACCCTTCCTCCACTTCTTCCTTCTTCCATTCTATCTCTTCAATTTTTTTGGCAATATTTCCTCGTACTCTCCTCTGTCCATATGTTTCTTTCTATCTATTTATTTTCTTCTATTTCCTTCACCCAAGTTTCGTCCTTTAGTTTCACTTCTAGTGGCTGATGGTCCGACTCATCTCTATCTTCAACTTTAAAACTGTTTATTTCCTCCAGCCCCTCTTCATTTACTATCACGTAATCTATGATTGTTTGTCCCCTTTCTCCTATATATGCGTATTGACCTCTACCCCCTTTCTCTATATTACCATCCAGTATTGTCCATCCTTTTTTCTCACATCTGCTTTATAATTGTGTGCTAGTAGAAAAAACGTTATACATGAGCATATTTGCCTGTTATATTCAAAATAATAAAAGGTGGGTAATTTATAGTGTATAACCTTGTACAGATTAATTTATTAATAGTTAATTAATTAGAAAAACAAGCGCTATCGTAATGATTTACCTACTTAAAATTTTGAGTATTTCTGAATGATATGTAATTGAATTTGCGTTAAATTTTAATGTTTGTACCAAACTTCCGTAATTTTAAGATATGTTTTGGGAAAACCACAACTATGTCAGTGTGAAATATTACTATTGTTATAAATTATAAAATATCTGCATTCAGGAATCTAAATACAGCAAATCATGGTCTTTAGGTGATCTATTGTATTATACACATATTAGTAGCTATAATCTGTTTACTCAACAGAAATAGTTAAGTCACACCCTATAAGTAAACGCTACATTTGAATAAAATATGTGAAATCCTCGTTTATTTACCTTCTCTAAACTTAAATGACGTCCAAAACATTTTCAAATTCTGTAAGTAAGTATCTGTTTTTTTATGTTAAGTCTATGTCACAGTAAAAATGTAATCACAACATTATGTTTATATTACAGATTTTGTAAAAAACTAATATAAAAAAAAAATAATTAATTGCGCGCCATTTTTTTCAAAGATCAAAGGTTACGCGGCTTTACAAAGAACCAAAACAGTTGAGCAACCATAATGGAAAGATAAGGATTCCGATTAACAACACTTAAAAAAACTGCTGTTTATGTAAATATAAACCGAAAGTGGATGAATATGAACTATTAAATAACCCTACCACAATCATATGAATCAAAAAATCTTTAACTGAAGCATAAAATTCCAACGGTCGGAATAAGTGCTAAATTGCACATTAAAATAGATAAGAAATTTTAAGAAATAACAAGAATTACCATAAAATGTAAGTTTAATATTTCCATGTTCTTATAACAACGCATTCAGTAGCTATTTATTATTTATCTTTAATACCAATCGCAGTTTACACCTAGTTTTTTTTGAACACTTATTACAAATTATGCACTAAACTTTTTTGTTCGCCTTATCTATGCGCAATATAGCACAGTACATTAATTTAAATAATTATAACAATTATTTTAGGCGCTGCTCATCACGGGTTACTGAATTATTTCTTGTTAACTAATATTAATACAAAACGTTATAAAAAAATGAAAACGTGAGTGAAAAAAATTTAATAACCGGAAATATTGATAATAGTAAATTAACGACTATTACCGCAATACAATAAATATCTGTATGGTAACAAAATAATCTAGTCAATTTTACAGTTTCCTTTGTAATTAAAAAATATAAACCATACAATTAAATATCATTAGAAACGCAAGATATAATAATTTAATAACTACATAATGCTTATGAATCCTATTAAGATTATCTTAAAAATAATCTAAAAAAAGCATTCAAACAGTGCAGTTTGTGTATACATATATAGAGTGGAAGAAAAATGCACATTGCGAAATGCTCGAGTAATTTTTGGATATAGTTTTTGGCGCGCAATAAAGGACATAACGAAGGGTTTTATTTTTGGCGCGTATAAAAATAATTAATTCTCCATTCAGCACCGTTTTTAACGTAACTTCTCGTAATTTAACAATTTACTTCTTAAAATAAATTATTTCCAGAGTCATTTGTCTACGAATACGACGAGTTCGAGGGATATCCTGGCAGTTTACGGTGGACCCGGTAATTAACGATCTTAAACAGACATTTTTCAAAGTTGAGCTACATAATATTTCACATAATAAATTTGGGGAGTGTCAAATGCGAAACCTTTATTTATATACTCGACTTCGTTTGAGATTGGATGGTGTTAGTTTGCATAGAATTTCTAGCTTCAATGACATAAATCAAATGTCCGCGCTCGTTCAACATATCACATGAAAGAAACTCTAAAACTTTTGCTTCTAAATAAATTACTTTCATGAATGTATAAATTTAGAAAATCGCGATTTAGTTTTTTTTCTCAACAAAAAAAAACAATAATATCTTTCCGCGAATGCAAACGAGCAGACGGGCGATAGAGTTACATCAAATTTTTTTTTGTTAACTATTTATTGCGACATTTGCCGAAATGTAATAAACAAACAAATCCGTTTTTAAGTTTTGAAACCTTCATTTTGAATTTTGCTAAATCAACGCAGTTTAAATATTCGTTTTCTCTGCTTCTATAATCTTAGGGTTTTTTATATGCCGTAACTTCAATACATGATAGTAATCTTTGTTAAGAAACCAAATGTCATTCTTAGCTATGAAGGCAAAACAATTAAAAACGCTTGAACTTCTGTTGAACAGATGGACGATGAAAATTTCGAGGGGTTCTAACATTAGAGAACAATAATTTACTTATAGTAAAGAAATGTGCTTCTGGGTAAAAGCAAACATTATTTCCAGTATGTAAGTTTAAGTTTCGATATTAGCAGTTTTTGAAGAAAAAATCCAGTTATTAAAATTTTCTATTGAATTGGTTACGAATAATCATACATTCGTAGAATAAATATGTTTTAAAAAATAGAAAATGCAGCACATTGGATTAAATCTTTCGAAAGAGAAAACGTTTAATGGTAACATTTTAAATGATGCCAAATTACGATAACGAAACAACTTTTGCCCAGGTTTTACGAATGTCAAGTTTATTCTAGGAGGCTATGACTAGAACTGTCAAAAACAGTTAACCTAAAAATTTCGTATGAATGTGATACATTTCACCCCTGGATATTTCGTCTTCGAGTAATTCTCATACCCGTCATTTTTGGCCCCAAATATTTATGTACTTAATTTTTTGTAGTATAGAAAAAAATTACGTTTGTAGTTCTGCAAATACGAAAGATTTTCTTATTTTGTGGGTTCACCAATATTCATTGAGATTTTAAATAGATGTTTTTTAATTTAATTTAATTTTCCAGAAACACTATTTAGATTATTGATTTGACATATTAATCATTTTCTAGACGAGTAACATTTGTGTAGTATCTAAAATATATGAAGTATTTTGAGTCAAATGCCAAAAAGATATACAAACAATAAGAAGTGCCCGGGGAGGAAATGTGCGGGGTATTAAATGTTGAGAACGAAGTTTCAACGTTGACACCATCATTACTTCATAACTCATGATTTTTTTTTAATAACAATAAATTATTTTAATGTCATTCTTTTAGTTTGGTTACAGCGTTTAACGACCAATAGTTTTCCATTTACAGGTTAAAAGTCTATAAAAAAGGAGGAAAATATAAAAACAACAGAAGGCTCAAATTAGATCCTTGAGGAACTCCTGTGGTTGGCAAATAGATATCAGAGGAAATCCATTGTACTGGACGAACTGTTAATCTTGTCAAAAGCTTTAGAGAAATACGTGTAGAATACGCCTACTCGTCTTCTGTTATCTAGTTTTGAGATAAAGTTGACTCTCTCTTTCTCATGGTACTAAATCAGACTTACGAACAATTAGAAGTATTAATCTAGATCAATATTTAAAATGAGCCATATTTAAGAAAGATCGTAAGTTGATAATTGTGTGAGATTTTCTAACGTCAAGATTTTTATCAACAAGGTGCACAGTTCAAATCTACCACACAATTTTAACAATCAGAATAGAGTTTACTCACTAAAAAGTCAATTTTCATCAAAAAAAAGCATACAACAACCTCAGATTTTATAATATCATTAACAGCTAGGAAAACACGTCCGCCTTACCTGATTAAATATGCCATCATTTCATTGAATTTAATATTTTCTGGGACATTATTTATTTGAAATAACCTAACTATTCATCTCATTAAGCTCTATAATAGTATATTCATAGACACATACATTTGCTAAGAGTGTATCTACTTTGGTATTGAGTCCTCTCTGACATTTTGATATACGTGGAGATTGTTTCTTTATTGATTATGTTGGGCACACTTAAGCACAATTTTGGGGACTTGAAAGAGTGTTCAAATAAAAAACTGGAGTAGGTAGACTGCGGAATTCAATTGATTTAATTATTTTTACAGTGTACCCAAAATGACACGTGATGGCCTGGAACACGCTATAAGGAGCACATTCATTAATAAATAATTGTGTGTGAAGGATTACAATAAATCAATCGTGTGTAATAGTATATTATTCAATAAGTGGTAAAAAGGCAATAACTTACTCGGATGATTTTGCGACACGAGACGTTAGTCGAGTGGCGTAATTATCCAAATGAGTTATTGCCCTTTACCACGAATTGAATACTATGCTTTATCTACGACCATAACATTTTCTAATTTTATTAAAAGCAATAAAAAATTACAAAAACATTTAACATTCACATTAATTAATCTAAGGACAATCTTTATTAACGAAATTAATAGTAAAGTGTGAACAATTTGTGAACGCAATTGAAGGTTTAGAATTGTGTAGTTATTGTTTCGTTTCTTGTAGGTTGTATGTATGTGGTAGTACTAGTACTTAGTTGTTGATTAATGGAACTATAAACGTCTGTGGCGCTACTAGTACTTGTTTGTAAATTAATAGAACTATAAATCTTGTTTGCTGTGTCTGTTTTATTTTTTGTGGATGCATCTATGTAGCCTACGGCTACGGTTGATGGCTGGAATATGAGCATAGCAGATGGACCCAATAATTCGCAAATGCTTTATTCTAGGCTTCTGTTTCATCCACAACTCATAACGGCTTACTCCTTCTATTGATGACTTTCCTGTTCTATTTAGAATGTAAGTGGCAGTAGCAACTAACTCCGCCCATAATTCTTCAGGAAAACTTGCTTCACTACTTGAATACTTTAAAGTTCTAGCCATTTCAATGCAAGTTCTAAATTCTCGTTCACTGCCGCCATTTTGTTGTGGCGTGTATGGGGTTGTCAGTCTTTGAGTTATGCCTTCTGCTTGTAGCATAGCTCTTATTTCTAAATTATCTAGCTCGCCTCCGTTATCACACAAAAATTCTCTTACAATATGCCCCATGGCCTTAGCACGTTGAAGAAAACCTCTTAGAACTAATTTTACTTCCGATTTTTCTTTTAAAAGATAACAGTAGCAAAATTTCGTATAACTATCTTTAAAAATAGCTACATAACTCTTCTTTCCAAAGGATTTTTTAAAAGGTCCATATACATCCCCTGAAACAAGCTCGCCTGGCTTGCTTGCCTTTTCTCTGTGCCCAAAAGGTAGTCTATGTGCTTTTCCATAGACACATGGCTAGCATAGGTTTTCCTCTAAAGGAACACTTATGCCCATTTCCCTCTGAAGCATGGCCTTCACGTGACGTTTGTCTTGGTGACCCCATCTCTCGTGGTATAACTGTAACATTGACGACTGATCAACAATATTTACATCTACTTTGACTCTTTGTGGCTGAATCTCTGTCTTGTACAGAGTTCCCCCAGTGGAATGTTTTCCCTGTACTATCACTTCACCTTTATTCAAAAACCAACAATCTGTAGCGTTTGATTTGAATAAACTATCAGGATTTTTATCGTGAGCAGCGAGCACTGAGAATAGATTTTTAGATAATCCAGGAACATACCACACATCTGAAAGTACTATGTCCTAACCATCGACACTTGACTTGGCCAAAATCTCCCCTGCCCCTACTGCTGGCAAAATTTTTAGTCCTGCTCCTTTAACACCACAGGGACTATCAAACTTGTAAAACTCTGAATAATAGTCTGGACTATTACTGACGTGTTTTGTAGCACCATTGTCAACCCACTAGGTAGCTGAATCCAGTTCAACTGCGAAAGTTTCAGCATCTATTAAAAAGATTGCTGCACCTGCAACTGATGCGGTTTCTGATCGTCTTGGTTTCCCATCAGCAATCCAATTTGGACACTGATAAATCCAGTGGTCTTTTGCTTTACAGTAATTACAGACACCCCCTTGCTTAACTTTAGATTTAAATGGTTTACCTTGCGTCTTCTTGGCAGTATGCTTTACCTCAAGTGCCTCCTGAACTACTGAATTACTGCTATCAACCTTTCAGAAAATTCCTTTCATACGCACACAGTTGAATAACTAACTCGTCGAAAGATTTCTTGTCTCCCTCTGTTAACATCATCCAACTTGATTGAAAAGAACTGAAGCTACTAAAGCACACTGGTATCATTAACTCAGGCAACTCTTTTTCTTTTTTCTCCTTTAAACCATTGTTAATTTCATACCACATGCTTTTTAATTTAGCAATATGAGTTGACACATCATCTGCTGGTGTCCAACTGAACTTAAAAAAATCTGAACATATTTTAAACAGTTGATCTTTTGAGGTAACCTCAAACTGTACTTTTAGTGCTTCCCAAGCTTCATGGGCTGTCTCCTTGTCCATAATTTTTTGGTACACTGTATCTGTTACAGCACTTGTTATCATAGCTGTTAGCCTTTCGGAAAATATCACTTTTTTCTTTACGTTTTTTGACTTTATCTTCCGAAGCTGAACTATCCAACGGATCTGGCCTTTCAAGCTTTTCATTAATTATATCCAGGGCACCTTCGTGGTAATCAAGGAGGTCTCTTACCTTCCTTTTCCACATAGGCCAGTCGGCCTCACAACTGAGCGGTCTAATATGCTTTGTAAAGTCCATTGTTATTATTTACAAACACTAACTCACAAACACTGGTGCAAGCGTAGCCTGGAACCCATAACCTATTGTTGTTTGATAAATAAAAACAATAAGCTCAAGCCTTTGACAGACCTTTTTTGACAACAACATAAACAACATCTAGCCAACTTCTCTTAAAAAGTTCTAAGAATATTGAAGTGAGCAACACTGCAAAAAAAGGTAGATTTAGATTTATTTACATTTGTTTAATTTGTATTAGAAATAAAATTATAATTAAACATGTTTCGAAATTACCAAATAAAATTAGAGGTCATAGTTTATGAATTAGTAACTTCAAAGGCGCCGCTGCTGTATGTTAATTATGCTGCAGCAAAATTTCTATCAATACAAAATAAAAATATACACACTACTAGTAATTTCAAATTTATTCCAAAACCGAATGGCAATGGTATGGTAGCTCCATAAGAATATCAAAGAGTGACCAATTATTTTATATTCTTGTGTACATTGGGTGCTGAACACCATTGAGTTTTTTCGATTAATATAGTTTTGGTGGCTTCGTTTCTAAATAAATATTAATTTTGATTAAATTTTAGCAAATAATAGTCAAATCGTTACAATATTAGATATAGATTTTTGTTTTGTTGGTTAACTCCGGTCACAAATCCGCATTGTAAATTTGAATTAATAATAAATACGTCATGTTCCATTAATGTAAACATTTTCATAAACTTTTAAGTGCTAAAATTTTTGTTGTGTATAATTAGTGTTCCAAACAGATTTAATTTAATTTAATATTAAGTAATTGTGAAAAAAAAATTTAAATATTTTCAGAGCCACACAAATGCAATTCTTTATATTATTCTTGCAAAAACCTAGACAAATTAGAAAATGTGTAAAAAAAAGCATTGCTGCTGCCGACGGAGACATTTTAGTTTCTTCTTATTGAATACCTAAGTTAACAACTTTACGTACATGTAAGTTCATAATTCAACTAACATACCATCAGAGTTTGATTAAATTAATTTTTTTTTAATTTACAACCTACTAATGCTGTTCTCTTAAATAAACAACAAAAGGGCGATTATTTAAATATGGAGTAACGAGGATATCATTCTTTGCACCCCGTTTCGCACATAACCCGATTATACAAACGTCTCCGCAGTTCTTCGTTTTCCACGAACAATACAAAGCATCAAACAAAAGGATAAATAAATTTCATGTAAATTTTGGTGTAATATTTGGGTTTCCTATTGTAACACAATTCAACAAAATAAGTAATATAATTCAAGTGTGCACAAACCGTGATCTAAACATATATTCTGGTTCACGAACTGTAAGAAAACGATTTACATAACAGCGTGGTATTTTCTTTTGAGAAAATTTTACTTGTACCCGTAAAGCTTGTCCCTGTCTCCCGATCCCTTTTTGAATAATTACAGCAACACCTTGTAGTCAACTTTTATTATGTTTATTATTTTTTATTTCTGTAAATGTTGCGCCAACGTTAGATGGGTTCACGATACCAGAACATCCTTATTTTAAAAAAAAAAGGCTTGACCTAATCGATTAATATCTGTTGCAGACGGATCCCGTTGACCCTTAAAAACTAAAACAAACAACAGATAACGTACTGAGCTGTTTGTAAAGTAATTATTTTTAGAATTACTTTATATTGAATATTTAACAAGAAAATGTTTGTATTTCGTTGTAACAGTGCGAAATTGACCGAGATACCTAAACGAGAGTGCCGATAGCAATGTTGCAAAACGCTTTTTTTATCGAATTTGTTACTAAGTGCTGGGAGGTTCGTTTAACAATTATTGCTTTTATCACTATGAACGCTTACTTAATATAGTAAACATCCTGTATACGATAATTTTGTATGTTATAAATTTGAGGTCGTGTCGGCAGAACCTGCTTAATTTAGTTTCTTTTGCCATTAAATAGTGAATTTGTGTTGTTATATTTGGTTTTATGTTCTACATTCTGTTGTTAATTTATTTCTGGATTTTGTAATTGTGTTAGAGATTACATTTTATGTTCACTGTATGTAGAAAGGCCGGACGTTTATCATTATACAAGTGATTTTTCAAATTGAATATACGTGTTAACATCAGTTTTAAGCACAACAACAATATTAAATTTACATCTGCTGAATGCGTTTGTTTTTAATAAACATAAATATAAGTATAGTCATACTACTTACTATTTTTTTTAAATACCCCAGAAGTTTTATTCAAATATTTAGTCAAATCCAAGTTAATTAGTAAGTTTAATATTAATATTGCATATTGCTACGTTGCATGACCAATCTATCAATGATCCGAAATTAAGTCCTAGTGCATTTAATGTAAGGTGGTCAAAACGTGAGGTAGGTGGCAAAATTACTTCGTACTTTTTACTTTTTCAATTTGAGTTAACGTTATATCTGAGTTTTCAAATACGCGTGATGGTGTGGAATTTTGCATTAAAATGTGCTAAAAATTAACAGAAACAAATGTTTTCTTACATACCTTGAATTTTAACCTAAACTTTATATCAACTTTGTTAAAAAAATTACCAAATGTCAAAGAAAATTCCAAGACCTACCCAGCCCAGTATTTTATTTGAACACCTTTATTCAATACTTATGTCTATGTTGCCAAGAGCTTAGCATATTTCAAATTTGGTAGAATGATGGTTTTAACGAAAATATTTTCAAATACACGTCCGCTTACAGCTACTGGAAGTCACGATAAACTTCGTTATTGGAAACAGAACCCTGTATTTTATGGCAACTTTACGAGTTTTCGAAATATGTAGGTACAAAAAAACATTAAATAATGGTTGTGGCTTCTCATAAAACTGCTTAACTTTGCATAGAAAACAAATTTATTTTGAAATTTTAGCCACGTTACAAGTAAATGATCATCTCTGATCATTATTGGATGTAATAACACCTTCACTATCCTAACCTATTTAAAATAAGTATATCTCACTTTTATTAAATGGATCACCTTATATATATTTTTATTGTAAAATTCTATATAATCTTTAAGGACACCTCCGTTCGGCACGTTTTATTTGTAAGTCTATAATTTTTAGGTTATGAGACCTGGAAAGTAAGTAAAATTCCATTAACTGTTAAAATAGCCTTTTAAAAAAATGGCTAAAACAAAATAAACGTAAATGCCGTGTTTACCTTTTTGTTGTTTCTTTTGAAATGTTTAAAAATCCCCACCCGTACCTCTCTCCGAGAGAAATGGGGGAACGTGTCAAAAAAATAAGGTTTTTCGAAAATAAGCCAGAAGTATCAATTTTACCAAACACAAAAAGTTAAAAAAGTTGTAGCTGATAAAATTTTATTTTTGATTTTTGTTTCTACCACCAATCATTTTTTTTAAGTTTGCAGCGAAACGTCAACACCTCGAGAGAGGCCATTTGTATCGCTAAACGCTTCAAATAAAAGTTGTAGAGAATTTAATAACGATTATTTTTCCATTTTGAAAGATTTCCATTTGATTAATTTTGACAGAAATGTAATCATTTAAACATTTTTCCAAGTCACAATCGCTGCACGTTTTGCCTAATAAAATCAATAATAAGTCGAAAACTATCGATTCTACGTACTTCGTGCATATAATGAAAGTTACAGAAAATTAAATTTTGAATATACATTTATACACGAAAATATCATTTTGTAATCTTTTTAAGGCGATGGATGAAGAAATAATGAAAAATTATCATTTTCAACCGTTTGTTTGCAAATAACTATCTTTTGACTGCTCGTAAGCAGTAAAGTGTCTTATAATTTTTGAAGATAAGTAATTTACCTGTAAAATGAATGCCAGCAGAAATTTGTTTAACAAATAGTTCGCTAGTTATAGCTGTTTGAAAGTATACACAAAAATTGACATTTTCTTAAGAATCGATTTTCGCTAAAAATGGCGGTTAAATTCTTTTTTTAAATTAGTTTTATCGTATTACAAAGGTAATACAATACAATAAATCGTTCGCAAGCTGCACTTTGTAAACATACATATTTCAGCAGAATTTAACTAAAATGTTTATCTGTATTCCGTTTTTCTTAAATATCTTCGTTTCCATTGATTTTACGATAAAATTTTACACAAACTAATTAAAAGATTACAAAATTTCCTATAAAAAACAGTTTGTCGCGTATGTTTTTCTGTAATCAGCGACGAGAAACTGACGATTGAAAATGCAGGTAATGTTTAATCTTTAGCTGAACAGAAATGAACATAAAGTATCAGAAGTTATGCTTTACTCCTTTCTGAGTAAATTCATTATACCTAGGATCAAATTTTTTGGTTGGATAATACATTCTATATGCACAAAACAAAGGCCCGGTAGTTATACAGTGAAAGCGATTTTTAACGAACATCCCATTTCATATAATAATTTTATGAAATTGTTTATACATTTAATTACATATTTTGTGTTCGAGAATCGAACAGCAATCGGTATATGAATTTGAGGGAAAAGTATTATTGATTGTGTACTATTTTTTGTTCTTGAATTTGGATGCACAAGTAATAGTTGTTGTTTTAAGGCACGAGCGAACGTAGTGCTATGAATTGACGTTTTCTCTCTAAAGCGAAATACGGTAGGTACATATTTTTTGTCAACATTAAATTATTTTAAACGTACCTCGTAAATATAAAAAATAAAGTCTCTAGCAATCATATCTCTGTCAATATTAATCATATGAAAATCTTTAAAAAGAGAGATTGTTCGTAATTAAATTCTCTACAACTTTTATTTGAAGTGTTTTTCTATACGAATGGTCTTTCTCGAGATTGTAAGTTACCGTTTGGCTGCAAACTTAAAAAAATCTATCTCGGCTCCTATTAGTCGTAGAAACAAAAATAAAAAATGAAAATGTGCGGAATTTTGTCATCTACAACTGTCTTAAGGTTTTGTTTTTTATAAAATTGATATTTTTCGAGTTATTTACGACAAACTGATTTTTTTGACACTCCCCCCCCCCCATTTCTCTCGTAGGGGGGTACGGGTGGTCGTTAAATTTCTTCCCATTTTACTGGACTATAACGACAGTGCAGCGTCTAAAAATTCGCGGACGCCAAAATTAAAGGCGGCCGGACATTGGTGTTTTCGACGTCTCAGTATTTTAAATTTATTACAACTAATAATTTATATTATTGTAAAGTTTGGCAGAATAATAAACTCGAAGCTCTAAAATATATTGTGCCAATATTTACAAATGTATAAAAATGATGAAATATTTAAACGTACTTCACGATAGTATTAAAATTTTTAAATCATTACTAGTATCTGTTGCAACTGGCGACAGAAGCTTCTCAAAATTGATAAGGTAACCGTAGTTCCCAACGTTTCACCTGCTATCGTAAAGTTCACCAAGGTAATCAATTTGTCAACCAAGCCACATTCTAAACTGAAAGAATTCAGACTTTTTTTAGTCTAGAATCTGGCTTGGTTGACAAGTCGATTACCGGACTTTGAGTTGTCTACATTCAATTATCGTTTTCGAATGCATTTGGTAAATTAAAACATGTACTTTTAAACAAAAATAAGACATTTAAAACGTACATGAAGATAAAAATACTACAACAGTGTGTCATCCCCGTGCCAGTATATGGAGTCGAAACTTAGACAGTCACAAAAAAACAATGCATAAAATTCAGACCACCCAACTACATATGGAACGTGCAATACTGAACATTACCCTGAAATTCAAAAAGTCGATAGAATGGATTAGGGGCATAAAATGATATACAAACTATAATTTCAAAATCAAAGGTTATATTATTTTAATAATAATCAAAATGGAATATTAAATACAGAGGCCATGACAGATAAGATAGACCATCATAAAAAAATCTACCTATTTCCTGGTCTTCAAAAAATGGAAAATCTTATCATTGTTTACAATATTTTTTAACAAAACACCTTGAAATAAACAAAATCTTATGCACAATTATATTTTGTTATTTTCAAAATATGCTGGAATAAACTCCGTGCTGCCATCTATTTAAAATATATACAATATACAATAAGCTATGAACTGTGAACAATCATAAAACTTTCCGTCTTTTTATATAAATCTGGAATTTTATTTTTCTTCAATTTTCTTTCATACCTAAGAGCCTGGGGGTAATCTAGTAAAGCGAAGTAAAACGAAGTAACACCGTTCTCTTAAGTGCGTTACCAATGCAACAGCACGCCGCGATATGCTTAACACTGACCCAGTACTGGGTATGCTTGTTCTCCTATCCTAGCAACGTGAACAGAGAACCGAGATAATATGAAAAATATAAGTTAAGATATTTCAGATTTATATTGTAGATAAACGTGTTATAATTTATTTACAATAGCTTAATGTTGCTATAATAAATTAAAAAACTACTACCTGTAAAACATTGCAGAATTCGTAGGAACACATCAATTTTTGTTTTAAGGGGGAACATTTTTGGTCCGCAAAGTGGTGTCGATATATACATCCCTCTAACCACTAACAACCCCAATTTTAAAATCTTGAATGGAACTACCCAACTGTGTTACATCATGTGAATGTCCCATTTATGGCAAACACTGAGTTGTATTTTTTTTTAAATTGGTTAAGAATTTAAAAAAATTACTCTTGCGCTAGTACAGGGTGTTTAATTTTTTTACAAACCGCGTTTGACATCTCTTACGTCTTCCGTATATTAGGATGAAATTGAATTTGTCAAAATTTCGACATAATTTAGAGAAATCAAGATGCTGTTACTGAAATGTTATTAAGTCAATAACTTTTATATAAAAATGTTAATTATTTAAGTATTGTATATGTAGATCATTTAAACAGTCACGTTTTATTTAACCAAAGTGGTTAACTATGTTATAATAGCTAACCATGATTTGTACCATTGAGTTTACATCATACCTTCAAGAATATTCATACTTTTAAACCAAAAAGTTGTAATTAATAATCACAATAACTAAAACAAAAGAAATTAATTCTTAATAATAATAAATATTTTCCATTTTGATTTTCTTTAAAAATTTTTCACTTTCTCCCAAAACACTGAATACAATACGAATGTTTACAAAAATAAAAACCCGTTGAAACGTCCAAAATAGTCTTAAAATTAAATGTATAAAGAACATGCAATAACTTGTTATGTAGAAAACCTTAGCAAAAGTATCGGCATTTATTCAAATACACAACACTGTCTCATTGACTGGACGTCACAACCTTTATAGTGAATATAGTGCGAGGCGATTTTCATTTATATTTAGTATTTAAATTTATGATTTGATTGTGAGTTTGCTACTAGGAAACAATCAAAGTCAAAATGACATTTTAAATAACCTAAAATGTAATTTAGGTTAGGTGAGCTCAGCCGCTTTGATTTGTCGCAATTAGAAAACGACAAATATCGTGCAACAAAGTACTATAGTGCGTTAATGGGATCATTGCCGCACGCTACTCGCATAAATAGAGTATTACAAAGTTAGTACTAGTCGTTATAGCATCAAAACAGAAAAAATGTTAGGCAATGATACAAACCGACAATAAAAAATAGGAAATGCAGATCTGCAAACCGCTAGCTTGTTTGAATGCAAAACCGTATGAGTCCAAACTAGTACGTATTCCAATTTCTCAAAATAAAGTAACTATTATAGGATATTATCGGGATGACTTAATTTTTTTAAAGTGGCCTTTAAATAAAGGAAAGATTTTATCTAGGGAGAAATAAAAATTTTTGTTTAAAATTTAAAAAAAAAGTTCCTTTTATTTATTTATTATTTAATTGTGTTTCTTAATTAATTTCTCGAAGTAGCCTATTTTGACGCGGCACTTCGATACTATCATTTTAACACCGCCCCTTCGACGTGAAATTACCTCAACGCGGGATCATCTCGACGAGGCTCATCTCTGCTCAAAATGAAAACAAAGCTGTGTAGGACTGTTTCTACAAGGTATTAACACCATGTATGCAAGATTACTTAAGTACCTATACGTTTTTTGAACAAATTTTATTTAATTCGTTTCCGAAAAGAAATCTGTATAAGAAATATTTTTTAAGATATTTTTAAGAACTGAAATTCATTTTTTTGATAGATAATCTTACGTCGAGATGAATTCGTGTCGAGATGAGCTCGCGTCGAGGTGATTTCGCATCTAACCGATGGTGTGGAGATCACAGCGTCGTACCGAGGCGTACCGGTACCTTTATATGAATAACAAAAACAAATGCATTTTTTTTAATTATAACAAAATACACTTTTTGTTAATTCTTAACTTATACACAAGATGTAATTGGGGGTTGGCTTTACCATAAAATCAGTTAAACAAATGTGTCGTTATTTTCTATAAATTTAATTTGTAAAACAATTTTAACGAAAACTAGATGCCTAGAAAGATTTCAGGAGAAAATTCAAACAAGGTCACGCTAAAATATGCGTTTTTAATTAACGCAAAGTCGTACACTTTCTGTCAACCGAATGAAACAGTATAGGCCAGTGATAGATGAAGACTTATGAATAGTACGTACACTGATGATACTTCTCAGGGTAGGGTAGCTCAAATGCAAGTCAACAAAACTACTTAAAAACTACAGCCTTAGCGTGTGTATGATTACAATTTTGAAATAAATTTTAATAAAAATGCACCTACGTACATAGTGTTTTGCCCTATTGAGAGACATCGCCATCGGTGTAAGATAGCACAAACACCAGTCTACAATCAATAGAAAACTACAGCCTTCTTAAGGATCAAGCAAAAGCTTATGGTGTAACTTTTGATTTTTAATTTGCTAACCTCTTAGGTTTACGATTTCAAGGTTCGGTTAGTAAATTTTTTTTCCAGAATTGTCAGCGCAAAAACGTTCTTGAAAAAAAAAACAGCTACTAATTATTAAGTCAAAGTTTTATACATGTCATAGTTTCGTACTTTTTCGTATTTTTATTAGTATTGATTTTACTCTGATATTTGTAAATCATTTGGATATTAGCAATAAACTTGATTATTATTATTATTAAGTAATATTTACATACATATCTTCTTCCCATCATCCACTAATGAAAATTATGTACACCACATTTATATTTGACATATTTACCAGATTTACAAAACATTTACTTCATTTACAAAATATTTACCTGATTTACAAAACATTTACTTCATTCACCACATGTTTTATTACATTAACCACATTTATGAGACATTTTCACACATTTCATAAAATTTTAAGAGTGTAAATCTTGGATGTGTTAAAATTTTAGTAAAAATATAAACTCAGTATAAATAAATACGTTTAATCAAACATTTTTATTTAAAAGTTTAGTTTTCCTATAATCTGATAATCATATTTTTCTTTTATTTATTTTCATTTTGCACAATAAATAAGAAAGTGCTTGGCAAACTTTTAATAGAATAAGCAAAAAAAAACAATACAATAAATGTAACTGTTTTAAAGATAACCCTTAATTCGAATTTTTTAAAAAATAGTTCAAATAAAAGTTAAAGACAATCTCACCAACTTTTTTCCTATTATTTTTTTGAATAATTGCCAACTCTTAAAAATTGGGCCCGTTTTCTTGATTTATTATAACGTACTGTAAATCGTCCAAAAATTGAAAAAATTGGGTGTTAAAATTTCAGTTTGGAAACCGTCGCATAAGTTGGCCCCATCTTATTTATAAAACTCAGCAAGTCCTACTGTGCAATTTAAATTACGGATACTTTTCTACATCAAAAACGCCAAGAAAGGAAATTAATTTAATGGCCGTTATCAATACTTTCTTAAAAATACCATTTTTTTGAATTTTTTCCAATGACAACATAATTAATTAGTCCTATCCAATGCTGAAAAATATTAAAAAAAGTACATTTTATTGGCACTTTCGAATTTTTTTGCGGCTTTAGTTTAATTTTTTTTAGAATTTTATATATCAACGGACCTGTATGAGCGTATAATCTATACATAGTTTTTTTCGTTCTAATGTTACTTAGTGTAGTCACAGTTTCTTGACGAAAATATACGCAACCGCCGCTTGAAACTAAAAATAAAATTGGTACCTCTTGGCAAAGCATTTGCTTGAAAGTTTAGGAAAACCACTATAACCTAAACATGCCAACCCTTGCCCACCTTAGTATTTTTATGTAATAATATTAAGTGTGTAAACATTATGGAAGGTAAATAAGAACATAAAATATAACAGCATAGCCATTGGATGACGACATATATTGGACCCCTTTTTGATCTCAGGCTGTTTTTGTGGTTCCAACGGTGTATTACTTTTGATATGTTATGTAGTGATATTTTTGAGAAAAATGGGCTTAAAATCACCAAAACTTTTATTCAATCAAAATTGTTGAAAACATTAAAATATTAACTAAAGTGCCTAAAGTTCAAAATGTTCTCCGTTAACCGCAAGAGAGCCAAACGTGAATAAATACATCAATTATTCTTTCTCTAAGAACATGAAGATTATTCGGCTTATTTTTGTAGACCACTGGCTCCAAATGATACCATACAAAATAATCATGGATGTTAGGTCTGTGTACCTGTGTTTTACTTGGTGTAGCCACAGTTTCTTGACGAAAATATATGTAACCGCCACTTGAAATTAAAAATAAAATTAGTACGTCTTGGCAAAGCACTTGCTTCAAGGTTTAGGAAAACTAATAACATGCCAACCCGTACCTACCTTAGTATTTTTATGTAATAATATTGATTAAGTGTGTAAACATTATAGAAGGAAATAAGAACATAAAAAATAACAGCATAGCCATTGGATGACGATATACATTGGACCCTCTTTTTGATCTCGAATTTTGAAACAGGCTGTTTTTGTGGTTCCAACGGTGTATGACTTTTGATATACTACATAGTGATATTTTTGCGAAAAGTGACCCAAAATTCATCAAAACCTTTATTAAATCAAAATTGATGAAAACATTAAAATATTATCTAAAGTGCCTAAAGTAAATGTTCAAAATGTTCGCCGTTAAACGCAAGAGAGACAAACGTGAATTCATCAATTATCCTTTATCTAAGAACATGAAGATTATTCAGCCTATTTTTGTTGACTACTGACTCCAAAATGACTCCATAAAAAATAATCATGGGTGTTAGGTCTGCGGACCTAGCAAGCCACTCTACTCACGACTCAGAAATATGTATCTTTTGTTTTGCTTTTAGTTGTCGACAATAGATTCTACCATTTTCTTCAAAAATATCATTATGCAACATAACCACAAAATCTGATATCAAAATGGGGGTTACAATTTAAAAAAAAGGTTGTCACCCCTAAGAGGTTCCAAAGTTTTTTTTATATCTGAAGTAAACTACAAATAACAATTAATAACACACTGTATAATGTGAACAACGTGTATAAAATTATTAATTCATTCAGTGTGGTGGAATAGATGTTTCAAATAAGTTTACAGACGTCACGTCAGCTTAATGTGAACAAAACAAAGTTCTCCGAGAAGCGGGTGTGAATTCATCGAACGCCCTATAAATTAGCATATTGTTATAGCTTTAGTTTTTGCATATGATAATGTTATTGTTGACAATATTTCGACGGTAGCTGCCAAACCCTTATTTCATTTACAAGACATTTAGAAAAATGCGTATTGAAATAACAAATCCATAAACCACCGACCACCGATTTCCGTTCAGAACATTTCCAAAATATTTGCCAAACTTCTAATGCATTTATAAAATATATAGAACACATTTATACCATTAATAAAACTTTTACAAAATATTTGATATGATTGTACAGCACATTTATCAAGTGTTTAAGCCGTCACCTTTTGGAAAGAAAAAGATTTAGTAACAGTCGTGGAACAGTACTTATAGCTGAGTTGTGTTGAGGAACACATGAGTGCTCGAAGGCTTTTCTACTATTTTTTTGCCGTTTTACACTATTCTACACATGCCTCGTCTAATTTTTCAAAATTAGTATAAAATAATGTACCCAATTTTTTTTAGTAATGCAATTTGACAAGGTTTTTTTTTTAATTATGAATTAAAGCTCTATTGATTAAAATTAAAAGCACATTGTTGTTTCAGTTTTATTCATGGCGCAAAAATTTTTTTTTGTTTGACAAACATATTTTTTTGAATTAATAATTAAATGCCGAATTTCACTGTTTCACCAAATATTTTTTGACTAAAACTTTTTTCTATGGGTTAGGGCAACCGTTCTAGCTAGATGGGGTACCGTACCGATAGTACTTATTTAATTGAAATTAAAAATTAATTAAAAACTAGTACTAACAACATTTCACAATCTCCCGATTATAATACTAGAAAATTTCTTTCGTGACAATAGATAAAAACTTTTCGTCTATAGCGGTCTTTGTTTTATTGCGGCCGCATCTCCTAATACGTTTCCGACGGATTCAGTAGCTGCAGTTATTATCGAGCAAGACCTTTAAGGAAAATAAGGTTAAATTCCATTTGCCTTAAGATTTTTCGCACGCATTCGTTAGAAAGCGATTATTTTTCACCTAATAACCTCGCGCGAATTCCGGACTGGGTAGAGAAAGAAAGGAAAATTAATGATAAATTAAACTTAATTCGCTGTTGAATTCTGGACACACTGGTTGCATGGCGTAATTATAACTATGTACGAGACGCATATAATTGCACGAAGAAAAAAGCACAGTCATTTTGAATTATTGTTGTGTGTAACCCTGAAATATCTTTATATAGTGAACGAGTCAATCAAAATTATCCCTTATTTAATAATTTAGTTTTGCACGTTCAGGTGCGCGTTGTTTTTTTTTTTTCGAAGGCAAGAACGATTAATAATTTAAAATTCAAATATGACTTAATTTATTTTGCTCTCGCTGTTAATTTTAATTTATATGCGAGATCGTGATATGACATAATTGTAAATATAGACTATATAAGTAGGTATAAGTGCAACAAACTTCTTAATTTATTATTAAAAGATGTTAATGCTTCTAGTTTTGTCTTTCCTGTACGTATAAAGTAATTCGAGTTGCAGATGGAAAAACTCTAAAACTTCCCGAATGTTGTAGTAGTAGATACCACAGGTATCTTAGTCTTTGATGATTTATTTTTAATTAACTCCGAATTGAAGAATTCCGAAGATTGCAGCCAAAAACAGAAGCAGTCTAAATAAGTTTTCTTCTTTTCGTAAAAAAGTTAATTATAACGTAAACGTAATTTTTAATCGGATTCGTTAACACAAAATCTCAAATTTGGTAAAATTTTATAACCTTGGAAATAAGTATCGGTTACGTTCGCGGTAATTATTTTTTTTTTGCAAAAAAAAGTTTGTTATCGAATTTATTTTTGTAATTAATTTACAGTTAATTGAGAATGAAATTATTACAAATAATTACGGAAACATCTCTTATTTTTTCAATTCCTGATGATGTTATGTTGTGTCCGTGTCGAGAATAAATTAAAACGCGGGGTGTTAAATGATTCACACCGTATTTAGAACTAAAATTCTCAAAAAACCGCGAACGAGATATGCGTCATTTTCTCACGTTTTAATATTTTATTGGTGTGAGTATTATTTGGCGAAACTTACCCAATGCATCCCGGGCTTGTGAGTGTTCGTTTCTTCGAACACTCCCATCTGCAGAAAAAGCGCAATCACCAAAAGGAATTGCCGGACCTTAGTTTAAATTGAAAGGTGACCGACCGTCGGCTGCACAAAAACACACTTTTTAAAAAAAAAAAATAATAATAAATTGATCTGTCAGTTTTTTTTGTTGTCACACAAACTTCAGTCTATGTTATGACTTTTATCTTTTTCTCTTGGCACACTCACTATCACTATTTTAAAGTTCACTGCTAAGGTTCGTGTTATCGAGAGTTCATGTAGATTTATTTTAATTTTGAAGTTTAATGATTAGGATGTAAGAAAGTAATTTTGCACTATTTTTTTTTTTTCGGCGAAAGCCTTTATTGCGCGCAATTGTCAAATGTTACTCGTCACAACACACTGTGTTTAAAACCGTAGCAATGTCAAAGTCTCGTTATAACGGCACTTAATTTTCGCACTTATTTATTATCTGTATAAACAAATAGGGCAAAACAGCGTGCACATGTAGATATTTCATGTTGAAGTTCGCGCGCATGGCACACACACGCTTGCATCCGCGCAGTACGGCAGACCGTACGAGGCTGTTGGCGGCGCGCACACAAAAGCGCAATGTTCAAACGAAACTCCTCCTTTAGAAGAGGGGCTTTACCTACGCCAGTGGCAGAATTGTGGAAAGGACTATCTCTTTTATCAATAAGTACGTATGTGTATACATTTGAAGCAGTCACCATATAAGTGACAGCCCCGCACAACCAATTCTTTCCTTCAATCAAGTTGCTTGTGGAGGAACGCGCAAACAAAACGCACACTTTCCCGATTACGCACAGATTTCGAAATTCGAGCTTTTTCTTAAACAAAAAAAAATAAGTGGAGGGTGTTGAACTTTTTATCAAACATGTAAACGAAGTCAAAGATCAACCGAATTGAAATTATGCACCTTTTACTCGATATTCAGAATTCTTCAATAAAAACACACTAAGCTATTTCTTCCGAAGAATTTATTTTTGCATTCAGCACATTTATCTTTCATTTAAATTGTTGTATTAATTGGGAGATTGAAAGATATTTGAAAAATGCGTATTTTGGAATATTCGAATTTTGAATCTCGTCTAGGTTACTTATTGAACAATTTTATTTTGTTAATCTCCACATTTTTTTTCTAAGTTGCTTTAGTAGTAGTTGTAAAGAAGTCAGTGATTCTAATTTAGATGATAGTTATATATTGCTTCGGATTGTTACATATAGATCACTATAAAAACACTTCTCAGAAGATTTTATATAGTATTTCGTAATTATTTAAAAAAAAAACATGTACTCGGTTATGTACCTATACTTTTACACACAGAATTAAAAGTATGTAGGAAAAGTAATCTTGGATCAAGACTAAGATGCATTATAGCCAAGAGTATATACAACATAAAGTACGGAGTAAATTCCTTATTTCCTTAATTAATTAAAGACATCTTGAATAAAATTATCGAATGTTTGATTTTTATTTTGGATTGGATGTGATTGTTTTCGTGTGCGTCAGACAGTCTACGTAACATCTTTGATATTACTGTTAATTTGTAAATTTAACATCGGAAGAATAACATGACGTCAGAATGTAAAGCCCAACTCAAAAATATACACTTTATTTAGCTTCAAAGCTAGTCAGCACAATATTTACACATACACACTGTATATATTTCAAAATAAAATCGTCTCAGTCTTCATCTGAAGGTCTTCACACTAGACGCTGTTTTAACAATTTCAGGTAGATTATTGTACACTCATGAAATTTAAAACTTGGACACCACAATTTCTGTAAACAAAAGTTTGCACATTGTGAAGCGGGCTTAAGGGTATCATTTACAATTCTAACAGCAGGTAGTCTCAGCAGGGGTTATCTTATAGAAGGACTGTAGAATGAATCATTACACTAAGCACGTTTTAAAAATAAGAATTAGTTATAATTTTCTTTAAAGAATATATTTGAAGGTATCGCTAATTAAACACCATAGCTCGATTAATTATCGAATCAAAATTTTGTTTAGGAAATGTTTACAAAATAAAATTAGAAATAATTTTGATTTAAAAACGTCTACAAGCAATAACTTTTAAATAATCAAAAACTAAACATGGTTATTTGGGTTGACTGATTATTACTTATTTTTAAATAAATCTAACCTACTAATTATTGTAAGTTATTAAAAAAAATCATTAAACTCTCTATTCATAATATTTAGTCCTTACAAAATGTATATTTTATGACGTTTCATTTTTTCTGTAGTTAATATAAAAAGTGAAAATAAAAACTAAGGCAATTCTTATTGTCAACGTATATATTTAGTTTTTTGACAAAATTTATTACATAATTATAATTAAGATACCAAGTTATAGTTTAAAATTAAATGAAAACTTTTTTTTAAATAAAGGTATTACTATATAAATAAATATAAGAAATCAATAATGGGTGTGACCTCCATTATTATTGATACATTCTTGGAGGCGTCTGCTCATTGACGCTATCAAGGTATCAATATAATTAATATTAATCGTTTCCCATGCGGTATCAATGGCTGCAATTAGTGCATTACGGTTTACTGGTATAAAATTTGGCCCTTGTTGTCTTCGGATAACAGCAAGTATTCGAGCCCAAACATTTTCGATAATGTTAAAATCTGGGCTTTTTGCTGGCCAGGGTAACAGCTCCAAGTTATTTGCTTGTATCCAGTTGCGCACAACCTGCGAAGTATAGGGTCATCATATCCCGATAGTTAATTATCGAATGTTCCAAGAAAATATGTTAAATAGTAAATGGAATCTACTAACGTAACGTTAAGTCGTTAATTATAGTTACATAACTCTCCTTTCATAAGATATAGTTCATATTAATATGCTTATTGTAAAGCTTCGTACACACCTGAACAACAAACCGAGGAACAAACAGAACAACGAACCGAACGGCAATCGGAACATTAATTTGGACGGTGCTACGTACGAATTTTAGAACAGATTCGCAAGTCCTGATTGTTCCACGAACGGTTTGCGGCGTTCCCGCAACTTGTCGGTTTTTCTCCGACATCAAAGAAATGCGCGCGAATGCGTTTGCAGGTTTGGACGAATCTAAACAGAACAAACTTATGCGGGAGAATTAAATTATTTATTTTTGTCCTCCCTTTTGTGGGTTTGTTGTGTTTTAGGTTGAGTTGACAGAAGAAAAATGTTTTAAATTAATCAGTGTTTAAGAATGCAAGAAAAAAATGATGTCCCTATTAGCATCATTAGAGCGGGAAATTTCCAAAATAAAAAAAAAGCAAAGTAAATTATAATTTTTTACTCTTTCTTGTGCATAAAAATTTGGTTGGCACTATTAGAAACACAAATTTATATCATATCAAATTTATGACAACTTAAAAACCAAGGTGTATGTTATTGCTAAGAAATTATTAAGGAAAAAGCGCAATTGCAGTGTAAATATTTATAATTAGATATTTTCGAAAGTTTATAAGTCCTCTATTGTAATCTTAATACTTAAAAGAAAATCCTGTCCATTAGCATTATAAGGAAATGGCTTTTACTTTATGAATAAGTTTCAATAACAATAGAATATCCTTGCTTGTTTAATTTACTTCCTTTGAGTCATATTGCTCTAAGGGTTGTTACATTGGTCATTAGAAGTATGTAATAAATAAACAATTACCTACTGTTTGAGAAGGGGTAGTGTGAACCAATAAATAAAGTAAGAAATGTAAATTCCATTTTAGTTTAAAATTTCAAGTGTTGTGAAAATGCCACCTCATCTCGGTGCTGATTTGAAAGCGCGGATTGTTTCGGAATTAGCGGCGGGCCGTAGCGTGCGTGAAATTTCACGTATGTTAGATATACCAAAAGCACCGTAGGGCATTACCGAGTAAAATGGAATCTTGAACACACTTTGGAAAGAGCCATCGGAAGTGGTAGACCTAAAGTATTTACACGTGCTCAAGATCTCGAGTTGTTTCATTACGTAACAGAACAACCATTTGCTACATACTCCAGGGCTATAGCAGATACACATTTTTCCGGGTTGAGTTAGCGCGCGGCGTCTAGGAGTTTGTTGGGCTATCGATGGACGTCTTGATTCTGCTGTGTATTTAGATATTTTGGAAACTATTATGAAACCTTCAGTCGAAGTGTTTTATCCAGACGAAGATTATATTTTCCAACAAGTAAGTATTCTTATTTCACTAAACTTTCTCCAAAAAATAGTTTGGGATCTGTTGAATTAACATTTTCATAATGTATTTTTGTTGTTAAAGGACAACGCCCCTATTCATACTTCGCGGGTTGTGCGCAATTGGATACGAGAAAATAACTTGGAGCTGTTACCCTGGCCAGCAAAAGCCCAGATTTTAACATTATCGAAAATGTTTGGGCTCGAATACTTGCTGTTATCCGAAGACAACAAGGGCCAAATTTTATACCAGTAAACCGTAATGCACTAATTGATACCGCATGGGAAACGATTAATATTAATTATATTGATACCTTGATAGCGTCAATGAGCAGACGCCTCCAAGAATGTATCAATAATAATGGAGGTCACACCCATTATTGATTTCTTATATTTATTTATATAGTAATACCTTTATTTAAAAAAAAGTTTTCATTTAATTTTAAACTATAACTTGGTATCTTAATTATAATTATGTAATAAATTCTTGTCAAAAACTAAATATATACGTTGACAATAAGAATTGCCTTAGTTTTTATTTTCACTTTTTATATTAACTACAGAAAAAATGAAACGTCATAAAATATACATTTTGTAAGGACTAAATATTATGAATAGAGAGTTTAATGATTTTTTTAATAACTTACAATAATTAGTAGGTTAGATTTATTTAAAAATAAGTAATAATCAGTCAACCCAAATAACCATGTTTAGTTTTTGATTTAATTTAAAAGTTATTGCTTGTAGACGTTTTTAAATCAAAATTATTTCTAATTTTATTTTGTAAACATTTCCTAAACAAAATTTTGATTCGATAATTAATCGAGCTATGGTGTTTAATTAGCGATACCTTCAAATATATTCTTTAAAGAAAAAATTAAGTAAGCAACGTAAATTACCTATTTTCTAAAACGTGCTTAGTGTAATGATTCATTCTACAGTCCTTCTATAAGATAACCCCTGCTGAGACTACCTGCTGTTAGAATTGTAAATGATACCCTTAAGCCCGCTTCACAATGTGCAAACTTTTGTTTACAGAAATTGTGGTGTCCAAGTTTTAAATTTCATGAGTGTACACTCTCAAACTTTCAAGAAACAGTGATTTTTGCAGTGTAATTGATGTAAGGTAAAGCGTGGAGAGTTTGCACACAATTCGGAAAAAAATCATAAAAATTAGAATTTTGGTTAAATTTTCAAAATAACTAAGCTAATAATGTAATCTTTGGTATGTTGCGCTTACACACTATATCATTAAAACCTTTCAATTATTTTTTTTTCACAACAGGGAAATTTAAAAGAAAAATGATTTTTTGCATTCTCACCTAACCGGGTAGTGAGTTTACGCACAAGGTGAGGAGAGACTGCGCGTGTGCAGAAAATTAGGTTATTTAGTTTTATAAGAATTTTTGGAATGAAATAATAAAAAACTAAACAAAAATAAATTAAAACAAAATTTTAATTTTTTTTAATTTTAATGAAAATTTAATTACTTCTTGAAGTTCTTTTGGCGGATTTCTTTCCGGCGACAGTCACAACACTTGTGTTGATAAAGCGTACAGGATTCATGAAGCCATCTACCACATGACATGCATTTTATCCAGTCCGATTTAGAAGTCGTAACTGCATAAATTTCTAAGCACTCAACGCATGCTTCGTCCTCGGAGTCACTGACAGTGTCTGATAGAAGTTCCATTTTACTGCTGTCTTCTTCAGACGAGGTTGTTGGAGGAGAATCATGTTTCAATCTTTTACTATTTGTTCCTTTTGAAAGTTTACCTTTTTGGATCTTCGAAGGCGCAACTTGCTTGTTTTGTTCTTGTTTCTTTTTCTTTTCTAACCCTCTCTTTTGCTAACGATATGTTCAGGAGAAGTAACAGTTGCTGTACTTATCTTTCTTTTCACTTTCGATTGTCCCAAACTGCAAGGTATAGGTGATATTGTTGCTAAAGCTTTGTTTGGTGTAACGTTAGTTTTCTTAAAAGTCACCGTTTTACTGTAAAGTGAAGTCTTTAAGAAGGTTTGCGAATTCACTTTGAAGGGTGACAGTATATTCCATCTTGAAATGAAACGTCTGATGTATTAGTAGGTGCGCCTGGAGGAGTGGAAGGAGTCTCAATAGCTGCAGGTGTGGAATTGGGTGAAGTAGATGGAGCATCTTAATCACACGATAACAAATGTGCATGTTCAGGAATTGCATTCATATTTAAAGGATATATGCCAGTAGCACGAAAAGCAGAAGTTGCTAGTTGCACAGCGCGAGACCAAGCTGAATTTAGAAGTTCTCCAAAGTCGTCTCTTGTAATTTTTCCCGTTCCACAACGAATAGAAACTAACTTTGTACATGCGTACTTGAAATAGGTTAAGGTTTGAATACAACCCGATCCAAAGGTTGCAAATACTAGTGTGTAGTGTGACTCGGCAAACACACGATGATAATATCGTTGTCTGACGCGACTTGAAGCATATCTGCGCTGTTCATATGAGAAGCATGTCCATCCAGTATCAGTAAATTTTTACCTGCCGATTTTCGTCGAATGAAATGTTGCGTCATCCAGTTCATAAATAATTCAGTGGTAATATAAGCGCTCTTTTTGTTCATTTTCATTACTGTTCCAGGTGGCGCCATATTTTGGGCTTTTGCATAGAGTCCTTAAAAATACAGTAAGGAGGTAAAAGTCGCCCTTCTGCGCTGCAGCAAGCTACAACGGTAAGGCTTCGTTCACACGTCATTGTCCTGCACGTTTTTTGACAGTATACGTCTTAACGTATAAATAGTGACTATACAACGTACATAGATCCATTCACACGTAGATTGTACTGCAAAAGAACGTGTACCGCTTATACGTTTAAACGCATACTCAACGGACTTGTCAAGCAAATCGAATGAACTTTGACGTATTCGGTTCGCAGTGGCATATGGTATAGCTTTGTCTCCTTCACACGACACGATGTCATACGTTTTTTATCGAATAGCAACCGAAGAACCGTTTAGTACCTGAGCGTCTTTTGGATTTGGATTTGGTTTGATATTCAAAATGGTTGAGGAATCTGCTATAGATAACGAACTATTAATTTCTTTAGTGGAACAAAATCCCGTTTTGTGGGATAAAACTTTGGAACTTTATAAAAATGGCGTCGCAACTCAAGCGGCTTGGAAGGGAATCATGGTAATAATTGATCCTAATTTTGAGACAAAGGAAGAAAAAACAAGACAAGCCTTAGGTATGTATATTTTATTATTAATAATAAAAATTGCGTTACAACATATTTTAACTTACTCTGCTTAGTTCTAAATATATTCGTTTTACCATGGACTGATCCTTCGTTTGATAAAAAATAGTGACTAAAATGGACCTTACGCTGTTTCTTGAACATTTCGAACTGATGTTTTGAATATTTTCAATAATGGAGATTTGCCAATCTTCAAAATTTTCCATCATTTTCACGAATAATTGTTATACAATGCAACTTTTAGTTTCTTCAATAAACTTGGTGAAACATAATAGCCTTATGTGATTCTCATTTTCCTCTAAGATACAAAAGACACCCACACCTCCTTGCTCTGCTCAGGCGTAATTAAAGATTTTTACTAAATCTATTTTCTCCAAGGGCTTAAATTATTATTACAGCAAATTCATCATCAATAAATACTAAGTTACTTTCTCACCTTCTAATAATGGCATTGTTTGGGTATATTCAGCGAACCATCATTAACTTTTTCCTAAGACGGATTTTTCAAAATGGATATCACAATCTTTTCGTGTGATCCTATGTCTACATATAAATCTGTATTCCGAATCAACCACCGCAAGTAGCACAATTGAAAAATAATCTTTATAATTGAAGTACATGGATCCACTATGAGGAGGCTTTAAGATTTTTATGTGTTTCCCGTCAATTGCACCTAAACAATGAGGAAATTAGTCTTTCTTTCAAAACCTTCTACTATTTTCATCCATTCACTTCCTGTAGAAGGCGTTTAAAGATATTCTCCCTGAAGGACATGCCACAAAGTCCAGCAAACATCCCAGATGATACCACTTATAGTCGATACTCCATATATATATAGTAAACAGTTATCTTTTCTGAAGAAAGTAATACAACCTAAAGAGACAATAAATAATGTTACTACCGAAAATAACAACACGGAATCCGAAAACCAGAAAAATAATTCTGAGGGAGGAAATGAAACAATGGAAACAAACTCTATAGAGACACATGACACAATGGCGGCAAAAGAGCCCAATACCTAATAGGGTACCTAAAAGATCTCTAAACAATATGATTAGGCCTGTAGATGCGAAGATGATGAAATTTATGGATTTTTATTTAAATAACGAACCTAAAACTATGAATCGACATCTTTAATTTTTTTAATGGGATATTACCATCATTAGATAACTAAGTATTATTTATTTAATCGTATGGTACATTTTAAATATTGTATTGTGGTGTAAGTGTTATGTATGGTGCCCCAGAAGATCAAACCTGTACAGTGTGGTGACGAAACCGTGTGCAGTTGTGGATTGGTTCATCTTGGCAAAGCATTTACTTCAAGGTTTAGGAAAACCACTAAAACCTAAACATGCCAACCCTTACCCACCCTAGTACTACATGTAATAATATTAATTAAGTGTGTAAACATTATAGACGGTAATAAGAACATAAAATATAATGATGAAGTCCTCGATTTCCAAATGGGTGTGCCACAATTAATGAAAAATTTTTTTCAATCTCTCATCAGTTCACAGATGATATTTTACACAACAATACCAAAATAGTAATATACAAGAAGCTACAAATCTATCAGTTCAAACATGACTACAATGACTTCTCTTCTAAGTCTAGCCTCTGTAGAATTAAGTACAGCAGCTTCTCTCTTCAAAATCCGTCCTCTGTCGAATCCTGCTATTCTAACTACACAGATATTGATTACAATGCCTTTTAATACGAAACACGAATATACTATAATAAAATTGGTCAAATTTTAATATTTTTTTAATTATAATTGAATGTTATAATATCAGAAATTTGAAAATCCGAATTTAGAAAAATATTGTGCAAAAAATATGATACGCAACTTGTGCGTGGGTAGACAGTATTCGGGAATTCGTGCCAAACCGGCACTCATTCCCAAAGAATCTGTTTATGCACATGTCACGTAAATAACTATTTTTCATCGTTTCTAAGATTTTCGAATAATTTTTCAAATGTGATCGTTTGCACAGATTCTTGATTAATAGGATGTACCCAAAACCTTCTGTTTTGTCGGCGGCGAGACCGTTGCCGCCTTCGATACCAATATAAAAGTACAACCAAGCGTGGATCCATCAGTGACGTCTACTCACTGTGACAATTGCGTGGAAAATGCGGTTATTTGTTTTTACACGAATTAAAATTTACCATATGAACACCCGGTTGACTATGCGTTAAAAAACAAATACAAAAACGTGCAGGACAATGTCGTGTGAACGAACCCTAATGGTTTCACTCTTTTCCGCGCTAGTGACAACATGAACATCCTTGCTGCCTTTCGCTGATATAACCTTGCCGGGTTCGTTACTTAATTGAACTCCAATCTCGTCACAATTCCACATGCAAGGTGATTTCTCTAAAAGAGTTAGAGTTTCCGTCAGTAGAGTTAAGTAACTTTTTATTTTACCGCGATTAATTTCTTCTGTTCTGGGTCTGCTTATTCCTTGAGTTTTTCGGACACTTAACTCAGGATGTCGACGCAAGAAAAATGAAAACCAATTTTTTCCTGCCATTTTCGTTTCCTTATTAAAAGTGTGTTTCTTATTCAATGATTCTCCTAAATCATACGCCCGGTTTCTTACATCTCGTTGTGTTGGTGCAAATTCAACGGCCTGAAGTTTTTGTATGTGACGAGACAGTTTCTTTTTGGCATCAACGCCTGGTTGTGCTTCTGGACCCATACTCTTCTTTTCAAAATCATTTCTTTTTAACCTATTTCTTAATGTGGACTCTGGTATCTTGAATTGTTGCCTGCCGGGCTTTTTTATATTTTTTTTTGTATTGCCTAAACATTTTCTATTTTTTTTACTTCCTTTTAAACATTTTTTTTTTTTTTAACTTATTTTTATTAAATTTTTTTTTTTATTTATATAAAGGAAAATAAAAATTTTTATATTATTTCTTTTATTGGAAAATGTGCCGCGCAAACTAACCTCTCGTTGAATTAAATTGATACTGGGCAATCTTTCCTAATGGCACACTGCGCGAAATCTCCCCAGGGAGATTGCGCAGCCATGTGATAAGTATAGAACTTTTGAGATTACCATGAAAACCTCATCAAACCCTAGTCAACATACAGATGTTGCATAGTAATTACCAGTATACTACCTTGGGGAACAGCATATTTAATCTTAATTTCGTTTGAATACCTTTCAGTAATTTTTGTTTGTTGATATCTATTCTTTAGATAATTTGAAATCCACTGCTTTGCTATATTTCACATTTCCCAAAAGCGACTGTTTCGAAGGCACGTTTAAGATCTACAAATACATTTAAAATATTTTTCAATTTCAATTTGGTGCACAGTAACTGACAAGAAGTTTCACACGAATGCTTCTCTCTGAAACCGGATTGTCCTGTAAATAAAATTTCACTAATTTTTAAATAATTATTGAGTTCCTTGTACACCACTATTTCCAGTATCTTGTCTACTACATGCAAAAGGTTGATCGGACGAAGATTTTCAGGTCGTGTTGGATGCGGAGTTTTAGGAACAGGAATCACTGTGCTAATAAAATTAAAGTTTAGATTACTATTTGTTTGTTACTATTTCGGAGGAGAAGACGAACACACTCACACACGCACACGCACACTACCACGCTCACGCGCACGCGTACATTTTTGAGATTGAGACAATTCTTCCATTTTAGCATAGTTTTACAATTTTCAAGATCCCAATGTTAAGCCTATGGTACAAATGAACAGAAAGAAACTATGTATATTTCGGGAATAGAAGATGCATAATGGATGAATGGAGAGAGAGAGTTATTATGTTAACAAAGATGTTACAGACGAAATTTTAAGTACAAAACAAAAACTCAGAAAATAAACAAATATTTGACTCTGGCACCAGAAATAATTTTTTAATAAGAAATCCTTCATAGTCCTATATTTGTATAGAACTCTGTGAAATTCTTAAAAATTATTATACTTCTATAAAAATTCTCACTTGAGGGTGCTTTTAAACTTATTCGAAAAAATTAAGGAGGTTATTCCTCATTCATAATTAGGGGGTATTTTTCATAATTTTTTTATTCAACTCACTCCCTGTTAAGTTATACCCTATCAAAGGGAGTGATTAAATTTTAAAATATTTTAATATTTTTTTTAATTTCCCCAAGCATTGTAGGCGGGTTAAATTAACAACCTCCCTTAATCTTTTTATTAAAACTTTTTTGAGCCTTAACGGTTGTCCTTTTGTTGGATAATATGCAACTACAAGTCGGTAACAAAATGTGGTTTATGCAAGACGGTGCTCCTGCACATTTTAGTCTACTTGATAGGGACTATTTAAATGAAATATACCCTGAATAGTGGATAGGCAGATCAAAACCACAAACGTGGCCGCCACGATCGCTCAATCTAAATCCTCTTGACTATTTTTCATGTCAACATCTCAAGTCTTTTGTTTGCGTTAATTCCCCATTTATAATGATTAAGACAACGCATAACTGCGGCATACGATATTATTCGAAATACTTTGAGAATAGTTCGACAGTCGATAATGCAAAGATTTATTTTTATTTTTAATTATTAATTATTCATTTTAGTATTTTTTACATATTTGCAAATATAATGTAACCGTTAAATAGACCATTTTCCTATAAAATATTGTTTAGTCTAAAAATTCACTCACCGAAGTTAGGCAACTTACAATACACCGGTGTTGAACCGAAGGATTTGTCGTCTTTTAAGATATTTGGCGAAAATCTGCCGGAAAAATTCTGAAGGGCATTGTGGGAATTTATTAAAACGAACTTCCTTTCTGGCTTATCGGTTTCCCTTACCAATTCTGTCTGCGAGAACAAGGGTTTTCTTCGTAAATAATGGGTGCATCTCCACTATTCGAAAATGGGACGCATTTGAGACGTCTTTAGTAGCGCTCGTTCTCAGTGGCGGCTCGTGGTCAATCATACTGGGAGGTCAAAATTAATTTAGAAATAGGCATACTTAAAAAATATAAATAACTCAAATGCAACGCAAAATTTTATACAATCTACAATTTTGTTCAAAATATAGCGATTTTTCGAAACATTCTCATTAAAATCTCTAAGGGATTTTCTATAAGCATTGTCTAGCTGTGTACGAATATCAACATTTCTTACGGTTGCAAAATTTACCGAGCATTTCATGTGTTCTGCAGACGAAGCATGTTTTTTTATTTCCTCTTTTAAATGTTTTAAATCTCTTACTCCGGATTTGCACTATAGCGAGTCTGACGAGTCTTTAGAAAATAATAAACAAACAAAACAGTAAAATACATTTGATACTTCACAACCACATATCCAGTTAGCTAAATCGTACATTACTTTGCGAAAGTTTCGATGAACATCTTTATTTTTTTCTTTGCTAGTTTGTCGTAAACTTAGTTCTGGCAAAGGACGACCATTTGCCTTTAACTCAACTAATTTTGTAAAATTAAGTTTGTTAGCACTTTTTAGTTGTTTAATTTTCTGCACTACCGACATTTTCTATTATAGCGCATGCACACACGCGAATCAAAAATAGTATTTTTACAAAACAACACAACAACAGTAAAACATATCAATATAAATTCTTAAATTGATTAAAAACACGCGAAAATCGAATTAAAAATCGAGCGTAGTTGTACACCCTATACGAAGTCAACGTAAACTGCGGGACCCGGCTCATGACCCAAAGTTGATTATTGCTTCGGACGTTTGCGTTTATTCGGGCGCTGCACGTTTTTCGAGTTTTTCCGGGTAGATCTAATTCAATGAGGGCAATTCGCACCACCAGCCCAAGGCTGAAGAGGATGAATTACGAACGACGGCCGATAAATTTTAAGTTATTGTACTTGCGACTTGCGGCTTAATTACCTATTTTAATAAAACACGTAATAATGAATATTTTTTTATATATTGTCAAAATTTTTGGGAGGTCATTGACCAAATGACCATATGGACAAGCCGCCACTGCTCGTTCTATTCCACAGGTAAATATAAGAAATTAAATTGCTGTTCCCCCAAAGAAAGGGCATACTTACAAGTGAATGTTTCCTTACAGAGGTTTTTTTTGTTCCTCCTCTTTCTCTGGCTTTTCTTGCTGCCGTTTAATCGTGCTCGACAACGTCCACATCGCCACAAAGTACCGGCACACCTGGTCACGTCCTTGGGTTAAACACGACCGTTCCACCATCTAAGAGAGGTGCGGAGGATCAGCCACCGGCTCAGACTACACCCAAACGTTCGTATGGGAAATATCTTCGTCGCGGGAATATTTCACCAAATCCAGGGATTCTCTGTCATCAGATCAGGTTGTACAATTACATTACTCTTTCCCTGCTTGTGTTATCGGCACCAACCCAAGAAAAACTTTACTTATGTGAGCGAACTTGCGCCACATCCTAAAACTTTAGCACGCATTAATCACTTTACTTGCATCATACCGTCGCGCTCCCCGATTGCTTACTGAACGTCGCTAATATAAATGTACCGTCTTAAATCCAATCGAAACTTGTTGAATGTTAGAATCATTGCATGATACCTAAATCGTAGTGTAGTAAGATATCATTCTGTTAGGGCGTGTAAAGAACATCAATTTATTTATTATCACAATAACCCCCTTGAAAGGGAAACCTTTTTTTCAGCGCCACGTAGTGCACTATCGTAGGCGTAGTTTAACTGAAAATTTGACTAAATAAATACTGGCACTTGCCTTCTTTTAAAACAAATAGATACCTACTTACATGTACCCCGGTTGTGTTTAATTACACGCGAATGTATACACAGTCACAACAAACGCCCTAATTATAGAAGCATAGGCGTGCGGTTTTGAGTACATTTTTTAAGCGCGAACAAATCAGTGGCGGCGAAAATAATTGTTTTGTTATGTGTTGAGGTACTTCAATTGAGTACACCTTCGTTGTTCCTGGATAAATATATGTATTTTCTGTATTGGATGATTGCTTTACTACCAACGTGAACCAAATTCAATGTTGAACAAAATAATTGGGTACTTTCAGCTTACTGCTAACGGTTAGTTCCGAGTTAGTACTTGCTTCAGTTAACTTGGAACTTGGCGCCCAATAAATAAGTAATTTGTAGTACGAATTCAACCCAACGTGTAGAGGTTCAGCCCACAACCCAATCTCTCCGACTACTGGGTATTTCTATAACTGCTGACTGGTACTTTAATATCTTGTTCAATCTTCCTACCCTAATACACCACCACCCTAGTACCCAGGAAATAAAAGGGTAACAATAATTAAAACTTGTCTTATTTATGAATGATGTTATCTCAGTTTAAAAAAAAAGCAGGCCAATAATATCAACTGTTCTAAAGTCTGTATACTATTGGCGCGGTGGAATAAATCATAATTGCTTGAAATAATTCTTTATTTTCTTGTGAAAGCGGTACTTCTACGGTTAAGTAAAAACCAATAAATTCTAACCAAAATACGATCATTGTGTCGCTCTTGCAGCATATCGACCCATCTAGGGTCAGAGAACAATAGTTTAATCTGTGTAAACACGTTGCCATCAGCCCAGGTAGTGACGAAACGAGAATCATAGCCGTAGATGTGGGTATTATACCAAGATACAAAAATAATGGTATATAATACGTAAGAAGTAAAATTTGTAGATTCCACAATGTAAGGATTGAAACAATAAAGAAACTAGATAATAATTCATATCAAGGTAGATTTTACTATTATAATATATTTACCTACTAAAATATGATTTTCCAAACGTATCAGGTACCTACGCCACTGCAATACGGGAGATTCGATAATTCTGACAGGTTTATTACTCCGCGCCAATAGTATACTGAGTATAACTATTTTATTTTTACCGGACTATCACACGTTAGCGACATGGTCATGTTAAAAACAAATGTTTTACGCGAAAATCTTGTGTCGAAAGAAAAAAGATCAAGTAGCCATTTTTGCGAATTTCAAAATTAATATTTATTTTAAGACAAAATCTGATTTTTTGCTGGAACGAGAAACTAATAAACAAAATACTCAGAAAATGTCTCTTACTGTCAAGCTTCCAACGAACGAGCTTTATGTTCCTCTGACCCCTCTCGCCAATTCTACAATTGATACAAGGGGGCGTTTTTTAACATAAGTTTTTTCATAATCCTACGTTTTATTTAATATTCATTGAGCCAAAGTTATATAATCAATGATTTAAGCCACTAAAGAAATACAGCAAGCACAGGTTTATACAGTAATGTCTCATCACGGTATGACTTTGTTATATTCATATTCTACATAAATAAAAAACCAAAAATATTTTATTCAATCAAAATTTATAATTAAATAAATTTTTGATTATTAATTTGTAAAGCATCTTCTAGTAAAATTTTAATTGCATATAGATATACGATTTTAATTATTATGATACAATAATTTTGATTTTTCTGTTAATTTTCTTCGTGTCTATTTCATTACAATTTGAACTTTATATTTTGTTTAAAAGGTATGTTAATTCTTACCACCGTAGATAATAATTTTAATTACATTCGATTTTTAGTATTCTTCGAATTTTCGAAGATCCTAGGCGACATCTAAAACATTTTCGATCGTGCTAATTTATGCATGTTTTAAATCTTGGTCACATTTTATGTCTTCATCATTATATAGTAGCAGCCTTAAACAAAAAAATCAAAAATACTTTGACGAAAGTATAGTTTAAAAATTTAAACTTTTTGACATATACATAACCCAAATTCTTTCTATATGATAATTTCTACACTACTTTCAACTCATAAATTAAAATAACTCACTTATGTACCGTATAATAAAAATTAAATGTTTATATTCATATTTATAGTAATTTTATCTGTAATCATTACTAAATGAGGTTAAATTTCGAAAAAAAGATTAATTGGCGTAATCCAAAAAAGTATAAGGTCGTGATTTAGTTCAGCTGCTGAATTTTTTATTTTGGATTTACAACATTGCCTAAGGTTGTAAATGTTAATATTAATTACAAACATAAAAATTTTTGATTAAAATTTGGCGTATTAATTGCAGAAGCAAAATATTTGTGGGTGGGAGACATGTCAAAAGCGTTTATCAACGTGTAACTGATAATATTTTTATATCGAATTTGCTATCATACTATAGTGACAAAGTAACAAAAATTTGAGTTTCGTAAGTTAAGTGATTTTTAAGGTTTTACCGCATGACTACTTCACGTATTCATCGAGTCAAGTATACCGATCCAATATGGTACAAATGAAAAACGTCAATCGTCATAATTGGCCGGTAAATTGTTGATATCGGCCTAGGTTAGTACAAATTTAATATTAGGTAGTTTCCTAACTGAAATTAGGCAATCACTGAGAGTGTGCCGAAGGATTCTACTTCAATGACATTCAAGTATCTTCTTTACGACGTTTCGGTTGCGTGTGTGCAATCTTTTTCAACCTTTTCTTTTTCCTTAAAAAAGGTTGCACACACGCACCGAAACGTCGGTTAGAAGATACTTAATTGTCATTGAAGTAGAATCCTTCGGAACACGCCTCAGTGAAGGCCTAACTTCGGTTAGGAAACTACCTAATACTAATAAGGGGAACTTTTTTAAATACAATTTTAATAAAGTTTGTTAACATAAGAGGGCAGGTCGACCCTTTCGCATGTACCATATGACAATGTCAATTGTTGATAATGTAACATTTAACCAACATTTAAAGCTAATTTCATGTCAGATTTTGAATCAAATTTAACTAAGAGATAAGAATTGAAGGGTTTGCACATAATCACAATCGTAAAGCCCAAGATGTTGAAAATTTTACTGTATGTAACATAAACATTTTATTTGTACATTTATACATTTTCAATATTGTAGGTTATTCTGCTGTTATTTAAAACATAGTTATTACCTGGCGTTGGACATAAGTTCTGATCTGATCGATTAAGATTTTATTTTGCTTAATTTCTGTTCGATTTTTGGTTACAGATGAGTCCTAAGTTCCGAATATGGATTTAACCTTACATATTTTAGTGATAGTTAAAATTAAAATGCATAGTACATTTTGTAAATCAATATTGGGTAAATTTCCATCATTTAATTTAATTTGTAGATGTAGGATACTACCTTGAATTTGACGAATACTTGTGAAAAGCATTGAAAATGTTGAAAATCAATGAACTTGTTGTTGTGGTGAGGGAGAGCTGGTTGTCTTACTATCAATTTTCAATTTTATTATACCACCTTTGACAGGCTCAAGTGGACCTTTCCTCGGCCAGCCATGACCCGTGGCATAACCTTTCAGTATTCTTCGCGGGGTCATGTTCTCGTCATACAGATCTACGTACACAGCAGGTTTTATTTGAGCCTACGCAACTACAAAATAAAGTTATATTTATTTCTAATGTATTTGGACATTTTTTATGTGATTTGGTTGGACTAACAGAATGGGATACAAAGCCCGTGCTCGAATACAATTTATTTGATGCAATTTATTAACTACGGTGTGTTAGAACAGGGATGTTGCCGGTATTACAATATTTAGGATTGTTTTCGTGACAAGATATTGGTGCTCGCCGTATTTGGGAGTTAAAGTTAAAGATGTCATCCAGTATGTGTATTAACCTGTATAAGGTATGTCCGTTAGATGTGAGATAATTTGTTGCTAACTTCGCTGTTGTTGTGTTCATGTTGGTGCATGGCTTGTGATATGTTTTCGTATTCGACCCTCGAGTCGATGTTATCCTGCCAATTATGATTTTCATTTCTCTGTTACAGGTGTTCACGTAGAAGGAACTACAAAAAAGGAATTGAGAAGCCATACGGTTAAATGATGTCACGGTGCCGAGTTCGTCGATCGCAAATTTAGGAGTGTTTGCGGGCGTGCTGTCGTCAGTTGCGACCCTTGAATGACCCATGCAGGATTTCGTCGTTGTAAGAAGATGTTGGCTGTGCCCCCTCTCGGACGGTACCGGGGTTGTTGCATCGTACTTATTTATCTACTGAGAAAACACGTTGGTTGAGTACCGGATAACGAAGTCGCTGTGTTGCGAGACATGTAAGTGAGTACACCTGCGGTTTCTTAAAATCAAAAGTGTGCGGTTAGGTTGACAGAGTGGTGGTGGCAGGTAAGTGTGTCGTGGTCTTGTAATAATTGTTACTTGTTTTAGATGCAATACTGTGTATGGACTGTGGGGTTATATTAAAGCTGGAAGACCACGGCCATTTCGCTCGAGTTTGATTATGTATTAATATGTATATATTAGTCTATCGGATGCTGCATGTGATTTAATGAGGCAGTTGCATGTTAATTGCTGTCTGTAGTGTCATCTCGCGGAGAACTTGTGTATGAGTAGAAGTAGCGATAAATAAAATTGCTAATGCACTCATTTCGGTGTATTGCGTGTTGCCAGTTCTTCAGTGGTGTAAGGGAAACAGCTTAAATAATTTCACCTGGTCTATGGTCGGGTTGTCCTTTGGTTCTTTTCCTTTGTGCTAAGAACGTCACGAACCATGTTGTCAATCGTTTTCGAGCCCATCGGTGAGGAAAGCATGCATTCAACAGTGTTATTGGGTGTTAATCGTGTGTTAAGAGTTGTTTCTGCCCACTCTCTTTGACTTGCCCACCTAATACATGTGAGGAACGTGTGTTCCACTGTGTCGTTGATGTCGCCGCAGTACACAAACGCAGGAGTTTGTCCGCTCGAATGCGAGATATCTGAGTGGTATGGTGGAGCTGATAACTAGCAAAGCTTCGGTGGGAGATGTTCTGTAAGCTTGTAAGATGTTAATGGCAATTTTTCTTTGTAACTGGTCGACCTTTTTCTTGTATTTCGTGATATTGAGCCAGTCGGCCCAGATTGGTGAAGGGTATAGGATGATAGAGTTTGCTACGTGTAATAAGATTTTCCTTTTGCTGGCCTTAATTATGTCATGTTTTATAAAGAGCCGCTTCAGTGCCGAGACTAGCCTTTCCGTTTTCGTGACCGTGTTGAGGATGTGCGGGCCCAGGGTCAAGTTGTGTCCAATGTAACAGCCTAGATATTTAATGGTTTTAACGTTAGTCCTCGATGCTCCACAAATCCTGATTTGAATATGTTTAAATTTGCGTCTTCCAGCTAGGATTATCACTTCGCATTTATGCGTGGCTATGCGAAGACCGATTCTCTCAAGGCATGTGCCGATCCTGTGGATCGCCGTGTTGGCTTTTTGTTCTATTGCTCGTATGTTTATGTCCCATGCCAAGATGGCCAGGTCATCTGCATATGCTAACGAGGTTGTACCGGATGGATGTGTGCAATTTAAAACGTCGTCATATACAATGTCCCATAAGGTCGGGCCAAGAATCGAGCCTTGTGGAACTCCTGTGGGTTGCGTTGTTATTTATTGAAATGTAACGGTTTGTAAGATAGTTTTTTATTATCTCGACAAGGTAGGGGTCATTTACGATACTAGCCCAAGGGACTTTGTTGAACGCCTTTTATTATGTCCAGTGTAACCATGATCACGAAATTAGGGTTTCTGCATTTCGTGACGGAATGGGTGATTTCGAAGACTTTTTTGATCGCATCTATCGTAGAGCGTCCTTTCTGGAAACCGTACTGTCTTTTGGATATGCCGCTTTTGCTATCTACATTATCGAGCAACCTCTTGTTTATAATTCTTTCGTATAGCTTGGCAGTCGAGTTTATTAGGCTGATTGGACGGTATGCTTTGATAGCCGGGTCTGCTGATTTTTTTTCAATCAGGACAAGATTTGCGGTCTTCCATGAATCTGGAAAAGATTGTTTTTGTAACAGTTCATTAAAGTATGAGAAGATGGTCTCAGGTGATTTGGTCGCGATGTATTTAATAACCTCCGGGGGAATTCCATCAGGTCCTGGGGCTTTTTGGGTCTAATACTAGTGCCTTCTTTTATAATTTCTGCACTTGTCAAGTTAGGGACGTTATTAATATTTGTAGTATTTGTCGACCACGTTATCCTCGGACTTTTGGGGAATAGCTGGTTAGCGACTTGGTGTGCCTCGTTGGTATCATAATTTATCAAAAGCAGGGATGTCAGTTTTTGTGTTACAATTTTGTAACCGAGACCCCATATGTCTTCATCGACTTTATCGCAAATTATTATACCACCTAGAGAATCTTTTTTGCAACTACATTGCTTTTCCAGTCCTCTTGTCAGTATAATCAGCTCCCCTTTCAACAACAAATTTTAACGATACTAAGCCATCATGGTTTTCTTATATAGGTTCACGGTTTTGGAACTTTTGAACACTTGCTCGAAGTTATTTATATTACAGGTTTAGTTAGTTTAAGATACTTAAGTTTCACTTCTGGGTTACGTTAGTTTAAGATAGACTGAGCTTGATTGCACCTGTAGTTTACGATAGTTTAAATTTAGTTTTTTCTTTATAGGAATAAAAAGGAATTATAAAAAGTTGATAGTAACTGTTGGATTTTTTAATTTAGATTAGAAAACAAATTCGGATAATACCAACCCCAAAAAATAATTCTTTAGTGTAAAAAATTCACCTGGAACATTGGTTGGTTGGTACCAGTGTCTACCCCCAGACGGCTGTCATCAATGGCGGACGACACTTTACTTTTAAATGCCTCTGAATTGTTTTTTTGTTGCTTCAGTAATTGCTTTTTTTAAAACATCCAATGTACGTATACAACGTGTCCACACTTAAGTGCGCACTACTGCTAACTTTGTTTTCTTTGGAGTTACAAAGTCGGTCAAATTGGCAACCTAGTATAATTTTTAATGGTGATTACAAATGTTAAAACAGAAAAACAATTGAGGCTCGTAAGTCCGTAAGGTAATGGTCAAAACAACCGTATATTTTGTTACGGTTTGAAAGAAAATTGCAAATTGAACACAAAAGTCTTAGCACACTATTACAAAAAAATGTAAAATAAAGTAGTTATCAGAAAATGTTTATCATTTCTTTATTTATATAAAATCGAGATACATATGGAAAAGTTTAACTCTCCATTGTTTAGTAGATGTCAAATTATTAATAATGACTCTTTTGAAGTTACTGTTTTACAATTCATTCAACCGTATGGCATTTACCCATTTGAAGATGTTGGAGGTGTACCTGTTGTTTAACAAAAATTCAACTAGAGCGCTTGAACATTACATTCAAGAAGCAAAGAAACAGTTTAGTTTAAGAAGAGAAGAAGAAATAATGTTATTCAGACGGAAATAAATGTACTTGTGTATTTTAAGACACATCCTAATAATTCTATAAGGGATAACCTGAAGGTAGTATTTCAGTTCAATTATTTTTTAAAATTGAGTTCAAGATAATTTGAACAGCACCATTCCCATAAGTTATTAAGATCGTTTTGCAGTTGAACTCGATCAAAGTTATTTTTATTGTGGTAAATAATTTAAAATCATCAGCAAAAATTAGAAATGAACAATGTTTGATAACTTTACTTAAATCATGAATGAAAATTAAAAATAAAATTGGACCACAATGAGATCCTTGGGGAACACCAGACGTCACATCAATAGCTTTGGATAAATAATTAACAATTTTTACATATTGTATACGTTCACACAAAAAAATACTTAACATTTTATTAACAAGGTCACGAAATCCTAAACTTTCTAGTTTCTTTAATAGAACATAATGATTAACCAGATCAAAGACTTTCGTGAAATCCGTATAAACAGCATCAACTTGATAACCCTTTTCCATAGCTTCAAACAAGTATATTTGAAATGTCATAAAATTTGTGATTGTAGATCTGCCTTTAAGAAACCCATGCTGTTCATTACATATCACTCGTTTGCACTTCCACATTAAAACTTCTGAAAATAATCGGTCAAGAATCTTAGGTATATTTGACTGAACCGTAATTCCTCTATAATTAGATATGTCTTCTCTTGTACCACTCTTATGTAACCGGTTGATATAAGAGTATTTCCAGCAAGTAGGAAAAAATACAGTGCTTAATAAAGGAATAATAAATGAATATACGCACCTTTTCAAAAAATAGGGAGGCAGCCCACCCGACCCATATCGAATGGAGTCGGATAAACAATTGAAGCTATTAAAAATATCAGACATAGAAATACTTATTGAGTTGACACAGATGGATCCATCATAAGTAAAGGTTACATCCGATTTATTACAATTTCCACACTACTAAAATGATCAGCAAATAAATCAACATCCGTTTCGCCTGAATTTAGGGACGTTTCGTATCATGTGTTTCTGGCAAGTTCCTTAACATATCGTTCACTCTATAGATAACAATAATCTGAGAAATCCTTAAACAAATACTGAAGATCGCAAACTGAAATTAAAAAAGGCGCAAAACATTGATATTGACATCTGTCACTAACCAACATCTGTTACATTGACACGCATGCTCGTGCAAAGTTGTACTATTTTTATTAAAAACATCGCTCATTCGTTAGACCACGCTAGCGTTCAACGATAGAATACGATATAGTCAACCAGTCGTTCAAGTTATCGTTAACACATTCGGTAACGACTATCGTTCAGAGCAAAGTCGTTTGGAATAGGGGTCTAATAGCTTAATTCTGTAACCCTCGACGACGTCGTTCACGAAACTTATGTCCTAACGACATTCTCTATTCAGTAACGAACGACTATCGTTCAGTAACATCAATGTCGTTGAAAATTGTCGTTCACGTACGACTACTGAGCTGTCGTTGATAATGAAAACTATCGTTGGGAAGTGCTTTCACGCGCGCAGAAAATTTGAAAATGTGAACAGTGGTGTTGGATGAGATATAAAAATGGCCGTAAATAATGAAATTGTTAACGAAGTGTACAATGAATTGCGACGCAGGTACAACTTAAATTTATTTGTTTGTTTTAGTGACTTATTTGTTATTTTCTTGAAGGCAGCAATGTAGAACAGATTTAAGAATATTGAGAGACCATAGCAATCCTTTCGAACTCCCTGGGGAAGTGTTCAAGAGATTGTTCAGATTGGATGTTATGGCAACTAGGGACTTGTTCCAAGAATTAGTTCCACATATCCAAGTGGGGCTACGTACTACAAAAATACAGCCAATTGTGAAATATTTTACAACGTTACATTTCCTGGCTCCGGGTAGCTATCAAAAACCAATTGGCGAAAATAGATTTAATGCTATGAGTCAACCAACAGTGAGTCGGTGCATTAATGAAATAATTACAATAATGTAATTGCCAGATACGTAAAATTTCCAGAGACAGCTGAAGAAATGGGATACGTAAAAGAAAATTTTTATGTCAAACACCATGTACCTGGTATAGTAGGTTGTATCGACTGCACTCATATAAAACAGTTTGTCCACGATACCTGAATTTAGGATATCCGGCAAATGTTTTTTTAAATAGAAAAACATTGTATAGCATCAACTGCCAAATAATATGTAATGTAAATATAAAGATTTTACACATCAATCCTAGATATCCGGGAAGCGTGCACGATGCTGTGATATGGAGAATGTCGAACATTAAAGCGCTCCTTCATAGAAATTTTATTAATGGTGATCGTACTACCTACCTGAAAGAAGATTCTGATTATCCATTACAACCTTATATTCTAACACCAATAGTAGATGCCGCTGTAGGGACTCCACAACATGCATATACATCAAGACATAGAAGTATTCGAAACGTTGTCGAAAGAAGTACTGGCAGATTAAAAGGCATATGGAGATGCCTGAATTCAGAACCTGTTTTACATTATGAACCTGTTACTGTATCAAAAGTTGTATATGCCTGCGCAGCATTCCATAATTACATGTTGTTTCGAAATATTCCGATTGATCAAGAAATTTAGATAACCATGAAGATCTTGTTCAAAATGACATAGATGACGCATATCTATTGAGATGGGGTAACATAGTAAAAAATAGATTGATAAATGATGTTTGTGTGTAAACTCTCATGTAATCAACAATACCCTTTATATATTAAAATAAGGTATAATTAGTCCTCATCCTTTGATGAAGTTAATTTAAAATGGTAGTCTGGATATTTAACTTTCAGTTTAAGTTCTTCCAGGCGCAATATTTTTTTCCACGTCCACTAATGTTTTCAGATTGCTACTAATGTCTTTTAAAATCTTTGTGTTTCATCATTAGTGGAACTGGTTGCACATGCTTCTAGTCTATCGAGGATGTTCTTCCTTTTTCTCTTGCTACCCATTCAACTAACCCCTGGTGTAGTATTTGTAGATAGAATTTGATTAGGAGTAGCCACAGGTGCATTACTAGTGCCTATCAAAAGTGGGGTAAGTATATCTGCACTTGTACTTGGTCGATTTTTATCAGTACTTTCTGATGCTAAATCCTCATTTGTCAAACCAGGTGTTTGTAACTCAACCTCTGGTATTTCCAACCCATCAACCGTGACCCTGCCAGTAATATTTAATTTAATTAATTTAATTTCCCTCTCACAATTTCCTCTTTCGAGGGAAAGGGCCCGATTTTTTCTTGACATTGCCCGGACCTGGCTTTTCCATTCTGTAAATGTCTGCAAAAATAAATTTGTCTTAATTCAGTTTAGTGGGATTACTACAGTCACATACCCGTTTCCACCCATTCACATTTTTAACAAGTCCACTTGCGGAATTCAGTTTCTCTGCAAGTTTTTGCCACGTTTGTTTGATCACATCGTGATTTGCTCCGTCAAATTTATTATCGCAAAAAGTTTCAAGCTCTTTTAAATAAACTTCATATTGGTGCCTACTCGTTTTTGAAGCACGCTTCTCATTTTTATTTTTTTTTTCACCTAAAACAAAATACAAATACACTTTTTTTAAAATTAAGTTCTAAGAAAAGGGTTCTAGTTGGTAATAACAATGCATACCAAGGGTTACATTATTGTCTAATAAATAGAAACAATTAATTACGTAACTCATTATGCCTTAACTTGATTTTCAGAAAATGAACAACAAATGAACAAAATACTGACACACTGACACTTGTCTTTGACATCTGACGGAGCGATTTGCATAATTTCAGGGTTGCCACCCTGAACAGTTAAAAAACATCGCTCATAAACAAGATCGTGAACGATGTAGTTACAGAATGTCTTTAACGATAATGTCGTTGAGCAGTCGTTGGTGAGATCGTTGAGAACAGTCGTTCGTAGACAATAGTCGTTCAGTAACGACAAGTTACAGAATTAAGCCCTTAGTGTTGACTACATATTTTGCTTACACATCTGTCGACAAAGTTGCTTTAATGCGAATTCATTTTCGGACTGTTACGTTAATATGAGACGACACTTAATGATCGTATAATTGTTTATACTTAAAGCGTCTCACTGGAGTATTGTATTTTTTTGTTCATAGTTACTAGAGCATATTGGTCTCGATGAATATTATTATTATTTACTTATTGCACGTGTACATGACTTCTTTGGGCGACTCCCGATCGTTCGCTTTTTAAAAGTTCGATTTCCAGAGGTTCGCCAAATTTTTGTTAGTTAGGCACCTAAACTAACTCATGACATTTTTTAACAAAGCTAGAAAACAACGGTCAGGATACTCGGCTTGAAGAAGATTTCAGCAATAGCAATTATATTGCCGAATTTCCTATTTTGCAAACTCAAGAATCAATTCCTGAATTTAATGAGGAGTTTACTTTCTCTGATTCAATTTCTTCTAGTATTAACCTTCTCAATACTAATTGGTGATTTTAGAATAATTCGAATTAACGAACACTTTGCTTTTTTCCAACTAAGAACATTGTACTTGATCTCATTAAATAAATAATTTACTTTCTACAATATTTTTATTTTAATTCACTAGGTGCCTAACTTAGTCAAAAACAGGTTTCGAACAAACGGGAAGCGAACAAAAATTTGGCGAGCTTTTGGGAATCGAACTTTTAAAAAGCGAACGATCGGGACACAATCACTTCTTTTTCTTTTAAATAAAATATGATTAAAGAATTTGTATAATTTGTGTTTTGCGAAAATCATTACTTATATATAAACAAAAAATTTCAGGCTAGTTACGTAAATTAAAATTAATTTACATAATATCAATTTATGTAATCAGTGACAAAACGCGTGAGGTAGAAAAAATATGATTCGTTACATGTTACAAGAGTTATTTCTATAATTTTGAAAAAAGGAGGATAAAAATGGAATTCAATGTGTTTTTCGAATTCAAACTGAGCGACTGTATTACCACCGTTACCATTTCGAAATCGAATCGAAGGACGAAAAATTATACTCTTCGAAACTAGTAACGAAAAGGGGATCGTTCTGACAAACTTCGATTATGAAAAATGTCACTTTACATGTCAAAATTAGAAAAGTACTTTATTTTTCAAGTAATTGATACGAAAACAAAATAAATGACATCTACATTCGCATCTCTCAACTGACTGCTAAAATCTTATAGCACTTTCGACCGAATATACACTTCAGAAAGTTGATGACCGATTACTAACCAAACTTTTTTTTGAACACGTAACAAGTCGTCCGTGATATTTAACGGTGTCATTGTATCAGAGCTACAGAATTAATATTTCTTAATCTCGTTTTCTGTTGGGACAAGTTATTCAAAATGATTAATAATATGACACTATCTGTAATTATCTAAGATGCCTGTGTATTATATCCTCGAATGTTTTTTTTACAAGGATTCCTCCGATCGACGTTTAGAATCGAAGTGTCTAAATAGAATGAGCGATATGAAGCATGCGTTTTCTTTTGTTAACAATTCTTAAAGCAAAAGTAAATTAGTAGGACAAATACTAGAAGAAAGAAATAACATTTCCTAATGCTTGAACTCCCGGGGTTTATGACAATACCTTTTTTAAAATCCGCATCCCATTGTTACGGACCGTTTATCTTTTTCCGCAACAAATCCATCAACACCCGCAACTACAAATTAAAAATGTGATCGATCAAACTAGTCTTCGGCTAGACGACGATACGGCTTTAATAAAAAGAAAATCAAAACAACGACCGGTGCCAACATATTTAAAATTTCATGAACTTATCTGTTGAAGTCTCACACCAAAATCAAGGAATCAACCAAGCAGAAGTTATGAAGTGACATGTGTCAATTCTATTTAACTGTTAACAGTTTCTCGAAAGCTTCAACCTTAAGAGTGGCTATAACTGGAAGGGCAGATGACGCTCGTGCCTCATTGTTTGTCAATTTGCTGCACTAGATTATTTTTTTTTGTTGTTCAGAAGATTTGAAAAGAATTTCGTCTTGGGTTATTACCTACCGAAAGCTATGTGTACCGTTTGTGTTTATACCTGAATTAAGTCATGTTTTATAACAGATTAGAAGACTATTGAAAGTTTTGAAAGTGTTTTTAACCGGTGCGTTTAGGGATAATCATTTTGTCTTCTTGTAGGTTCGAAGAAATGCGTACCGATATTTTTAATAATCGTATATTTAAACATTTTTTATTTGTTTTCGCATTACAAAACTATATTTAAATTGCCAAGTGTTTTTTCAGTAATTACATGATATGAAATATCACTTGAATTTGTGAAATTTGAATTGTTAGGAAAAGTGTAAATTAAGATCTAAATTTTTTTATTGCAGACAAATTCATATTTATTCTAATGTCATTTGTGGTTTAAGTTCATATAAAGCGTTCAGGATTATTTAGAAATTTAGAATCCCGTCGTTCGTATTGTAGCAGGTATAAGAACTCGATGTTACTTTGACAAAAATTTGACATATTGTCAGTTAATTTTAAATCATTTGATTACAAAATTTTTTTAATCATGTTTTCAATATTATATCTTAAAAAAATTATCGCTAAATATGAGCTCTTAATTTTAATAGGAAGATCCTCCGCATCGCAGTTTTTTATTTTTTCTCAGTCCAATAGAAAAAAATTCATTCTGTGAGAATTTTGTAGGAAATTTAATGCTGTACAAAAAAGGTATCTTATTTTTTCTCTGTAAAACTCACCATTTGAAAGATATTGAGGACTTAAGTTTGATTTTTTTAAGACAAATTTCATTTTTGTTTATGAATTTTATAACTCGACAATAAATAACTATTATAAAATGCGCAATACAAATTATTGTAGGAAATTAACTGCTCTATAAAAATGGTGTCTTATGTTTTGACGATTCAATTAAGCGTTCAAAAGATATTCATCATCAAACTTTCATGTGTACTGATTTTAAGAATTTTTGATTAGATAATAAAAAATTTCAATTTAATTTACGAATTTCATACAAATTTCATTTTTTGTCATTAATATAAGTATTATTTGAGTTTTATTTTCAAAATTTTTGAAATTTTTTTCAATAATTCTAAACATTTTATTTTTATTTTATGAATAAACATAAGATCCATTATTTTAAATATTGGCTATTTATATACAGGGTGTCCCACGGTGGATGGCGTATTAGACGTTTATGGAGAACCAAATAACGAATAATTTTGAAAATTTCTCAAGACCGATAAACAACCATGATCTACAATTTAAAAATATTTTGACCTTGCGGTGTTGCCGCTTCTACTCTAAACCGGTGGCAACATCGCTATTTTAAATGGAACACCCTGTATATTTTTTAATTTTGAATTCCTCGTATAATTTTGAGCAACTTTTCTTAATACTTCCCTATACCTATCTGTAGCCGTTTTTCAGAAATAAATTAATTTCATTTTTTTTTAACGAAAACAGGACTTCAAATAATTCTTAATATCTTCTTCCGATAAAACAATTTTGAGCTGAAATTTGGGACATGTTTGAACAATGCCTCTAGGCATTTGATCTGTTGGTCACATCTTAGTTTAAGCATACAGGGTGGTCCAGAAATTCTCTTTGTCGGTAACTTACAAAAACGCCAGAAAAATGATTTTTAAATGGAACACCCTGTATAATAATACAGATTTGAAAAGCTGATAAAACAAGCTTTCAAACTATGTAACTTTGTCTATACCTAACTCTTCAGGTTTTCGATTTATTAGCGTTTATTCATAAAATTTCGTAAATCAATCCACTTTCAACGCCTAGCTACTAAAAATTGTAGGTTGCTATGTAAACAAAATTTTTGTTACATAGTTACCATGGCAACTTCTTTTATAGAAATATCATAATTTAATAATTGTGATTTTAGTACTTACGACTGCTTACGATGGCGGAAAATAATAATTACTCAAATACAATTTTAATGAATTTATATTTTTAATTAAAAATTTTTTCACTATAGCTGGATATTGTCCTAGAGAAATTTTCTTCTCTAGAGAATTTTGTTTTGTATTTTCTTTCTTCTGTTTGCATTGTGAACTAGCGCCACCTACATGTTTCTTTATCGTTATGTTGTCTTTTATTTGTATACATTTTCTACAGCATTTCTAGTGTTTCTACTACTTATGATCTCGTATATGTGATAGAACGATTAAGTATTTACAAATTTTGAGATTACTCCTTGAATTTATATGATATTTATCGAAAATGTGGATAAGGAAATTCATGTAATCGGAAAACCAATGCCAAAAATTTCAGAACGTAAGTTGCCAACAGGGAAAGAGGTTATGAGTGTTTTTTTAGCAGCTCAAAGTGTTAAAGTTTTCTATCAAACAAAGTGCTAAAAATGCAGATGATCAAGTTATTGAAAATATGGAAAACAACAAAAAAATAAAAAGGGAAGAAACAAATTTAATAAAAAAATACTTCCCAATCAAACCCGAAACTCTTTGTGTTCTTTTTCTGATATCAAATGAATGCGTTTCATATTTTTGCTTCCATTAATTAAATAATAACGCTTATTATAGATTTGAATCAACCCTCAACCAGACATAAGATTGAGTCATCCTCAATGCTTACATTAAGTCAAGCTACAAAGGACCACGCTCAAACCTTATGGAAAACTGATCTATGTGGGATTTGGCTGAAATTTTGATATGTTGTGGAGGAAGCAGTCCTGATTAAAAGCTATCATTGCGCTAAAGTCCAATGACGAATATATTTTGAGATATTGACAAAAAACTGAAGCGGATATTGCGGGTATACTAGTAACTGTAACTTCCTAACGGATCGGCCAATCTTAAGAGAACAAGCTGCGCGGTATTGACAATCGACAGCCCTTTCTGACGATGTATCACACGACCCCTAATCCCATTTGAATTTCTTTGTGGAGTAGCCACCCCGTTCAGGGGTTGACGATAGAAGCATCGTGTTTATGTTGAAAGATGCCCCCGTCAAAACAAAGATCGACGTGTTTTAGCGATTAATCGATAAACGGAGATAATATAATTATAAATTTTATTCCAAACTTAATCATCACCCTGTATATATGTACATATTTTAAACTTATTACTGAAACGTAAGCTTTGTGTAGCGATTCTAGGTATTTAGTTTTTGATTAATACTTGTGTTGCATAAGAAACGAGTCCTCAGGGAACGCCTATGGTGGTCGATTGCCCGCATCCAATACGCTATGCAGCAAATTCGACGGAGGGTAGTGAACGTTATTTTCATGGCGTGCATAGCCCAGGTACCACAAGATTGATGCAGTATGGCAGCAACAACCTAAGGTCCTGGAACCTGATTTGCAAGTGCAATAATGGGCAAGGATGCGCTCTTCTTCTGGATCTTGGTTCTGATGCTCTGAGGCCGCATACGTTATCCATATTTGATATTTAGTTGCGTTGCGAAATCTTGAATATACTCGGGCGTGTAGAAACCCTGGTTCAACATTGAGCTGATCAATTTGAAGTTCATCCGTGTCATCCCGTTGAAGCTTGTCCTGAATGTATGATGGTGCCAGATGAATTTGATACACCCCACAAGTTATTTCTTTTAAATATCCAAGATCCAAGTGGGGAAAGTCAGCTAATTCAGCCGCATCAAGACGTACCCAACCCCCATGTCTGTTCCGCAACCCGAATTGTTCTACCCGCGCCTTCACAACATTAACTTCATTTGCTTTAATAAGCATTGCATTTGCCAGGTCAGCATTACAACCCTCCATTTCAATTAATGGGTGATACCTATTTATAAGAGCTCCTGCAATGCGATAGAAGTCGCCAAGATGATCTATGTGATGGATGGCAATTAAATGCTCGAAGAACTTGAAGATGCTTTTGATATGACCGTTACGGGCCTCGACAATCCACCTTGTTTTTGTTACCAAACGGGATGCATTTGCATCCTCGGTAGAAAGCTGCTGCTGCCCACGCTCAACGACATGTGGCATAAAATGACGAATACCCAAACCTTCCAATAATGGGCCTGCATCCCTATAGCCTCTATCAACTATAAGGATATCCCCATCATGGAACCAATTGCGCATTATTTGTACATCCTGGTCCATTTCATTGCGCAGCATGGCCGCATCGTTGTTTCTGGCGTCCGCAAAATACGGACCCTGAATGGCCACAATGTAGCCATCAGGTGCAACAACTAAAGCGGGCTTGACCAAATGGCGATGTTTATGAACCGAGAACGTTTGTCTCAAAATCCGAAAATTGGAACTTTTAGGTACGTAGGCGTAGGTTCCATCGATGTAGGCAATCACTCGGGGTATGTTGGGAGTGTCATTGTAAAGAATATTGGCAAACGCCGGTACATGAGCTGCTATAAAATTCTCGCGAGTTATAGCTCCAAAACCAATATTTTCGGGAACAAATCGTAAGAGCAGGGATTGCCGGACCGTAGCTATAACCGTACTAACAGCCTGGCGACTGCTATAGTGAAATATTACTTTTATGAACTCATCACTTAGTCCATGTCTTATTTTGCACAAAAATGCCAAAAGGTCTATTTTCTTAACATGGCGAGAACCACCCTCTATTGGAACCGCATCGCAAAATGTATACAGTTCGTGAAATTGCTCTTTTGTGATGGGGAGATGCACTGAAAATCGTCATCGGAAATGCTATTTTCGTTGACTATCTTTAGGCCATTCTTGGCAACATGGCGCAGTTTAGTTAAAAATGTTTGTAACTCGCGCCCGGGAATAACATAGGGCCTGTTCACGGACCGTAACCCCGGCAGCAAACGTTGCAAAAGCAGGCCATGATCATCCGAGTGCATTGGACAACATTTTGTAGAAGGAGGAATGTATATATCTGCTTTTACAAATGCGTCTACCCGTGCGTCAATTGATAGACGGTGCGCATTGGGAGAATCGCATACCATGCAGGTCCGATTTGCAGTTTGCGTAAGTATCTTTAGACGGAGACAGGTCGGATCTTGTTCAAGAGCATTTATTTCTCTCACAATGGACCTGTTACAAGCACTACAAATTCGAGTAATATTATCAACATCAATCAGTGGTCTGTTGTTTGCAAGGCGTCGCTGAATGGCAATGTTACGCCTATCAACGTTATTGGGGCCGTTTAGGCGTACCATTAAATTGGGACGAAAGGCCGCAGGACACACGAAGCAAGGCAGAAGAATTCTTCCAGCCATAGTAGGTTGGCTAGTTAGTCTTGAGAAGCACTATTTTTGCAGTTGGATATGCCAGAAAGTATTTATAAAAACTGTTCTTGTTGGTAAATAGGTTTACAATTGGATGCGCATGCGCATACTCTTTGCGCATGCGTGCAGCTGTTGCTGTATCAGATTACTCTTTTCTTTGCGCCTTATCTGCATAGTTTAAACATCTTCAACTACAAATTAACATCGTTAGGAAGTTACAGTTACTAGTATACCCGCAATATCCGCTTCAGTTTTTGTCAATATCTCAAAATATATTTGTCATTGGACTTTAGCGCAATGATAGCTTTTAATCAGGACTGCTTCCTCCACAACATATCAAAATTTCAGCCAAATCCCACATAGATCAATTTTCCATAAGGTTTGAGCGTGGTCCTTTCGGTAGTTTTAGAGTGGGTGTTCCTAAAAAAAAAAAAAAAAAACAAAAAAAAATTTTTTTTTTCAAAAATTTTTTTAACAATTCAAAAAAAAAAAATTTTGTGGGGGAAAGTTATTTTTTTTTTTTTTTCCTTTTTTTTATATGTTTGGGGTTTAATTAGAAAAAAAACTTTTTTTTAATAAAAAAATTTTAAAAATTTTCGTGTTATTTTAAAAAAAAATTTTGTTTTGTGTTGTGTTGGGGGGGGAAAAAATAGAAAGGAATTTTTTAATCGAAATTTTTGGGTCGGTTTACGATTTTTTTGACTGCTTTTGGTACTGAGCAGTTACTTGGAGTTCAAAATGAATAGTGGAAAGGCAAAAATTCAAGCAGTAGCCATCTTATCGACGTTAAATCAATGAGGAATTATTCGTTACATTAAGGCGATGTGTTTTGACACGACTGCGGTTAATACGGGTAACTAATCAATGATGATATATTTAAAAGAAAATTTTGTTTTCATCCTTCTAGTTGAGTTGTTTTCATACATAAATTAGTGAATTAGTGAAATAATGGGAAAACCCTCCATTTTAGACACTATGTATAATGCATAAAGCCACATTAGAATTTCCCAAGGAATCCATCCATTGAAAACAAAACATAACTTTGGTAAGTGGCACTTTTATGGAACAACCTGTATAAACGAAAATAATTTAAAATGTGCAGCTCATTGATTTGCAAAAGTTTTTTTCTAACCCCCATATTTTCCGAGATATTCACCTTCCTTGCACTAATGGGCCATCCTGTATATATGAGTGTGAACTATGTCTACCGTCTATTACTTGAATTTGTCTTACTGGCCGCTCTGTGTCATCTGATTAAAATATCTGGGGTCATCCACATATGTTGGGGCATTCTATGTAGTTCCCCCAGGCTGCGTGCTACGTGGAAATTGAGTTTCACTCGGTGTCATAGGATTCGAATATCTTGGGCCATCCATATATGCTGGGGCATTCTCCGTCGTCCCCAGCAAGCGACATTTATACATGCCAAGTAGAGTACAGTCAAACAGTGAGTACTTATTAAGTCGCTAAAGTCATCAATCTCACCTGCGGGTTTTGCGCCGTAAAACACGAACATAAACACTGGGGTGGTATAAACGGTGGCAAAACAATAACTAAGAAAAAACAACTCCGCGAAAACAAATAAAAAGAAAATTCTAAAAAAAAATCATTTGGAATGCATTATTTTTTCTTATAGGTTAAATAATAAAGTTAAGTAATAAATTGTATAGAATTCTGTATATAAATTTTGTAAACGTTCGTCTAATCGATAAATGTACATCGAATTTTATGTTCAAATTCATAAATATAATTATTTAATATTTTCGCTCGCGTTAAGCTGCAACGCTAATAATTTTTTGTTAAAGCTAATTTAGTTTTAGCGGCCTTACTCGCAACAAATTGCCTATTATTTTTTTATTTTGTTTGTATGAATAATTTCTTGGGTTTATGGGTCATACGGTGACAGCCCAGTTATTTTTTTTGGCTACACTTATTATATTTGTGATCTAATTATTATTTGATTTGTAAATATAAGTATATTAATTGTGATATTGTTGAACGTACATTCTAATTTTCGCTTGTGTTCCCTCCTGGTTATTGTTTTGGGTGCGACAATTGGAGGTGGCAGCTCCAATTTTTCTAAACCATCAGGCTTGGCGCCCTTAAGCTTATTCTTCGTTTAGAAGCCGGCAACCATTGGTTCCAAATCCACGCACAAGGTCACCGTAAGTTTTGGTATTTTATATTTGTTGATAATTCGTTGCCTAATATGAAACTACATATAAATAATGAACTTATACATCCACGAAAAAGCTCTCAGAACTTAGAAATTGTCTTTGACTGCAAATTTCGTTTTCAAGAGCATGCCTCTCTTTTAATAAAAAAATCCTATTTAGTTATTCGGCAATTATATAGAGGTCACAATATGTTGACCATAAGATTACTGAAACTTCTTTGCGAGAGTTTGGACTTATTCGAAGAGTTGTAATAATAATAATAATAATAGTTTTATTTGCTATAAATTTACATTTTTGCAAAGGCTTTACATTTTTACTTTTTTACATTTATTGGCATTTACACTGTTTTCTTCTTCTCCATACTTCCAACATCCAATCTACTCCCTCTCGTTTTCCAATTAGTATTTGTTCCCTACTCTTGTCCTCCTCTCGTAGCTCGTTACATTCTCTTAATAGATGATCTATATTTTCCTACCCTTCCCCACAAATCTACACTTCCTTTCTTCGTCTTCCATCCAGTATCTGCTTTCTTTCTCCTCGTTACCACATCTAAATCTGGCTATCATTTTTTTCACTTTTCACTTTCTCCCTCCTGTGATATATTCTGGTCTTTCTTCTTCCATTATCTTCTCATAATTCCTATTATACCTTGAATTTCTAATTTTTCCCTCCTTTCTTGTTTTTCTATGTCCTTGTCTTTTTGTGTTATGTCCAGTTCAACTTCCGCCTCCCTTTGTCTTAGTCTTTCTACTTCACTTGTTGCATATCCATTTCTCAAATAATAATTCCTCCTATTCTCTTGCCCATATTTCACTGTTTCCTCTCTAATCTCCTTCCAGCATTATTGTAGTATTTTACAATGTTTCCTTCCTTCCATACGTTGTTCAAACTTCATTGCCCTTTTTCCCGCCTCCATTCTTACTTTCTCATCCTTTACTTTTTCCATCGTTATATATCCTGGAGTGTTTTTATCTATCTCAAGCACCCATTTCCAGTATCTTTCCTGCACCCTCTGCATTTCCTTCGTACAACATTATACTTTTATAACTTTCTCCCACATTAGTTTTCTTTTTCTATATCCATTCCAAACGTTTTTTCACTCATGCTCCATACCTGACCCCAATATTTTCATCGCTTTATGCATCCTGTCTTTCATTTGTACTTCTTCCTTGTTATTTTTCCTAAACACATATCCTAGGTATGTGAATTCCTTCACAATTTCTATTTCATCCTCCTCCCATCTCCACATCACTTTCTTCCTTTGCCATTTCCTTTTCTGAATCCCATCATTTTTGTTTTTCCCGTATTTAACTTTAAGTCCTTTCTTTCTAAATATCTTTTTAAAACTTCATCATTTCCCTCATTCCGTTCTCTTCTGTTGCCATCAATACTAAGTCGTCCGCTTATGTTAGTGCCCACACTTTTTGTTTGTCTATTGTTTCTCTTCCTTCTCTAAAACCCGCTTATCCATCTGGAAGTATATCCATTTCTTCTACTACGTTTTTTAACTTCCTCTCTATCACCATTGCATATACCTTATATGCTGTGTCCATGAGATTTTTAAATATCGGGCATATCAGTGAAGTTCTCCATCTCCTCGGTATATTTCCACTTCTTATTATATCGTTATTTTTGTAAATCTTTTAGCACTACTTTACCGCCGTATATCCATTCCTCCCCTTGTAATCCATCCTCCTCTGCCGCTTTTCCTTTTGTTAGTCTGCTTATCCTTCCCTACTTCCTCTAATTTTATTTTCTCCATTCTACTATTTTCTATGTAATTGCTCCTACTTCTCGTTACCGTTTCCTCTTCTCCACCTAGTAGATTTACATAGTGCTCTTTCCATCTCTGAATTTCAATACTATTTTGCACCACTCTTCTGCTTTTCTTTTTCTTTAGATATCGCCATATATCTTGTTCTGTTTTTATTTTTCCTACCTGCTCCTCTTTGTTCTTTTTTCTTATCACAGTTCTGTATGAATTTTTCGTGCTATTTTGTATTCCCTTATCTCTTAATTTTTTTCTCGCTTCTCTCTTTGCTTTCCAACATTCTTTATCCCCCTATTTATTGTTTCCGCTGTTGCTATCCTTTCTTGTTTTGCATTTTCTTTAATTGCCGCCTTTCCTATTTCTTCTATCATTTCATTCATACTATCTTATACCTTTTCCTTCGTCCATCTGATCTTTTCTAGAGTGCTCTGGTACTGTTTTACTTTTTTCTCTGTTAATTGTCTCTGCCTCCCCCATTCTTACTTCTACTGGCTAATGATCTGATTCTATCCTTTCCCCAATTTTAAATTCTTCTACCTCTTCCCATGCTTCTGTGTTCGTTATTACGTAATCTATTACTGACTCCCCTTTGATCCAGTGTATGTGTATTTCCCTTCTTCCTCTTTATTACCATCTCCCACCCTGCTTCATCACATCACTTTAATAACTTTCTTCCTTCCTCATTTATAGTTTTATCTTTTGACTTTCTCTTTTGTATTCTACCGTCTTCCAGCCTTCCTCCCGCTTCCTCATAGCGTTGCCGGGATTTAAGGAGCAACAACTTGAGGCTGGTTTCATTTACTGCTTCCAAAATATTATCTTCATCATTATCCATATTTCAGAGTTTACATATCACTATCAATATTTTATCGTTTACAGTTTAGAGGAGATAACACACTTTTAGAAATTCAGAAATTCACAGCGAGAATAAGGAACAATTTAAAATAATAAACAACATGACCATAGCAACGGTTTAAGGTATCCAGATTATAGAGAATTTGTCTCCGATAAATTGGAAATTAATAATTAGTTTCAGTTATGTTGTTCCTAACTCGTGCGAAAATTTGCTACTTTCGACACTCGATAAGAAAATAACTATTTAATGTCATATCGATGCCTTCCACGAAAAAACACATTATAATTGGGATGACCAAGTTGGGCACGAATTCCTACCGCATACGTGAGGAGTCTAACGTTTCTTAGGTACTGCAGTGATGGCGTATTGGTGTCAACGTACAGACTGTGAGATGGACTTGTGCGGAAAGCTCCTGATGCGTATCTTAACCCAGAATGATGGATAGTATCTAGGCGTTTAAGAACGGATTTTCGAGCAGAACCATATGCGGGGCATCCATAATCAATTTTGCTAAGAACAAGTTCCTTATATATACTTTCGGTAGTACTTGTGTGTCTGCTCCCCATCTGGTACCAGATAAATATTTTTACATTTAATGCAACTTTACATCGAGTAATTAGTCCATCAATATGATTCGACGATGTTAATTTGCTGTCGAAGGTCAAGCCTAGAAATTTGACGAAAGGTTTACAAATAATATTATTACCACAGAGATATAGTTGAGGATCAGGGTGTGGTTTTCGAAGTCTACAGCAGTGCACACAAGATGTCTTCGTGTGAGAAAATTTGAAACCTACCGAACTAGCGTTGCTGTGTACTTGATCTATAGCTCTCTGTAGTGAAGTTTTTATTGACGGCTATAGCAAATAATGTGACACTGAGTGGAGACCCATGAGGTACGCCATTTTGTAAGATTTTGAAGGATGACAGTGACTCTCCTACTCTAACTTCGAATGTACGATCAGTCAGAAAAGATTGGACGAACTTTGGAAGATTACCACGAAAAGCCCATTCAAAAATGTTCGCATAATACCAAACCTCCATGTCATATCGTACGCTTTCTTCTGTAAGTCGAAAAATAGCGCAACTAAGTGTTGTCTAGTTCTAAAGCTGTCCTAAATGGCATTTTCAAGATATACCAGGTGATCAGTTGTGGAGTGGTGTTTCCGGAAGCCGGCTTGATAAGGTGCAATCAAGTTATGGGTCTCTAACCACCACATCAATCTCATATTCACCATCTTTTCCAATATTTTGCCGAGACAACACGTTAGACTTATTGGTCTGCAGCTAGCAGAAGAAGTAGTGTCCTTCCCTTCCTTAATAATAGGTACTGTAATAGCTTTTTTATAATTTGCTTCTATATTTCTTTTATTATAAAACCAATCTGCCTTCTATAATGAGCCATAACGTTACCATTATAGCACGCTATTTTTATATTTGCCTGGTTGGTAAGACTGAATCACTGCAACTAACCCAAGCTACCAATAAATTTGACATAAAGAGTTTTATAACAAAGTGCGTGATTTGTGGTTATTAATGTGGAGAGTTTGTGGAATAATCATTTTTATGTTTAAAATATTTCAGATACGCGTATTCTGGTAAGTATATTAAACCCTTACTTTTATTTTATTTTCAGGCATAATTGATTTTATTCTTCTCCAGGAAAGTACGAGACAAGGTTTGTCAATGTTTTGGAAAAAGACAACAAAATTGGATTAATCATCTTGTATTATATTTTAAGGTAACAACTAATGTAGTTATAATGCATGCTGTTTGCGAGTAAATGAATCAAAGCCGAAGCATGTTTGACGAACATCATTATTTTAACAATAAGTTTTGCGACACCTAGTTTCGACTTGTGGTAACAATCACATATCTAAATGCATTTGCATTAAGCAACTATTTCGACAAATATGTTTCATACGAGTAAGTCGATCCTTCGATGATTATAGTGTTATCAAAAGTAAAATCTTGAATCGCCTACTGTAAGTTCGCAAGAGGTTGTACAATAGCAAACAAACACCGAGAATTACTCATTTGTGGAAGCGTTGATTCTAGAAAACGGCCAAAGTATTGGTTGTTACAAGGAAAAATAACCTAATAAAAAATTAAGATGCATTTCTTATGTAATAAATTTTAAATGTTGATCCAGGTTTAGTTAAGACAATTTTATCATGGTCAAAATTTGTACTGTAACCATACGCTTAATAAGTAATGGACAAAATTGGGTTTTATTATTGCTACTATTGTGATTTCTTAATCACAACAGTGTGTTATATTTGTTTGCTTTAGAGACGCTTAAGGTGATATTTGTAAATAAAAGAATTAAATTTAACGTTAAAGAGTTTAAGTTGGTTCATAAATATAACTATGAAAAAGAATCTATTAAATAAAGTGATTTAATAAGAAATATTTGTTATAAACTAAAACTTATATTTTCCTTCGTAACAATTAATATGTAACCTGCAAATTAACAAAACCTTAGATTAATTAACAATGGAAGAAAAGCAATAGCTTCTATTGCAATGTTTGCTCTTGTATAGTGCAATTATTGTATACATTATAATTTATAACAACATTTGCAGCATCACTTGCATTTATTGTAAGACCTGGATAGGTTTTATTGCTCTCACTGTCATCGCAATTAATGTCTGTGGTATGCGAAACATTACTAATGGTCGAAGGTATATTTTTAGAACATCCAGGTTGATCCATTTCATTTCGTTCTGATACAAACATCTTAGATATATTTATTTTGTTTTGTACTGAAGAATCGACATATCCTTCAGCAACAGAAGAGGACTTCCAGCCCCCATGACGTTTTAGGACCAACAAGTCACCGCCACAATTTGCAACATGTGTGGCACTAGATCTTCTAAAACAGTGACCTGTGTATAATTGTGGGTGAGGTAACTGGAGGTATGTCGCAATGTTTTTAGATATTTTTCCCATCATATTGATACCAATTGGACTATTGATGCAGTGACCATTCCGATAAGTGAGGAAAAATCGATGGGTGGTAACATGATTTGGTCTAAGGCTAAAATATTTTTAATCAACTCAATCCAGGTTATATCTGTAATTGCAAATTTTCTCGGTATATAGTTTTTGTTTTAGGAATCGAAACAATAATTCTGTCGGATTTAATTTCCACATCTTCAACACATAACTTAGTCAATTCTTCACGTCTGCAGGCACCATTATATCCGATTATTAAAATTACCTAAATTAATTACAAAAACAATTACTTTTGTTTATATATTGTTTAAACATTAGTAGTTAACTACCTAATTGTTTGCTTTAAATTAATTAATAATTTAATTATAAACTTTATTATTAAAATGAATGTAAATTATATGCACTTACTTTCATCGCGAGATATGTATTGTCGTTGGCTTCTGTAATAAATTTGTTTATGTCATCTTCTTCTAAAATCTTAGATTTTTGGGCATGTAACCAACAGAAGCACTTTTAATAAACCCTGTAACTTTTGATATTGCGAAATATCTATATTTTTGTACAGATTCAAGCAGGATCTTATCATTGAGTAAGTTGCCCATAATGTAGACGACTTGTATGTTTTACTTTGTAATTGAAAATATGCTAGCAGTACATTTTCTGATATATTTTTAACGTGATTTTCTTCACACCATTTTGTAAACTTTTTGTACTGCTTTTCATAAAGGTGCCGTGACTTATCGGGAATTATTGAAATTGCAACATTTTGGGCAATTTCGCGAATCTCTGGTGGAATGCAGTTTATTTCTTCGCTCATAGTTAAAACATAAATTTAAAAATTGACAATTAACTATAACAATTAAATTCGAATTTCAAAACTTGGTAAGTTAGTCGTACCAACTTCAAATAAAACAAAATGAAATTAGCCTCTAGATTTATATCGTATTTTTATTACACAATTTTATTTATTTTTTAAATAAATGCGCAAATTATAAAAAATAGTATAAAGAATTCGTTTATAAGTCATTTATAGCAGTTGTCCATTAAAACTTAGAGTAAAAAATAGTGCAGCGACGAGGTTCGAGATTAGCGACGAGGGTAGCGACGAGATTTATTTTTTACGCAATGACATTTATATAGGAGCGCACATAGTGGAGCGACGGGTGTCTCGTTGTAGCATAGAGACAAAGCGAGTTTTTATTTGTTAACCTCGCGACAAGTAGCGACAAGTTCACATTTATAGTTCTTAGTTTGGACGGCAGTGATATGAAGGTGGCAGAGAAATGAGCAGAATTAACGAAAATTTAATAATTTGTGTTTACAATAAAAGAACATTATGGAATCAATCGCATCCAGATCACCGTAATAGGTATATTTTAGATCGGTTGTGGGCTAAGGACGCCAATGAAACCGAAATGACAGGCAAGTATGGCATTCCTTCTTTATTGTCATACAGAAGTAAGTAGTAATGATTACTAATTAACAATATATTATATACAGGGTGTTTCAAAAAAACATGGCCAAGGTTCACGGGCTGAAACTACATCGAAAATGTTCCTATAAATGTGTGTCCGAAAATGCGACGTTGCCAAGTTATACCCTATTGAAAGAGCTCGGGAAAAAACTGTGTTTCTGGAGAAAGCTAACAGATAAATACATTAAACTTGGTAAACTTGGTTTCTGCTCCTGAACGTTGGCCATTTTTTTTTGAAACATAAAACATTTAAGTATTATAATGAATGGTAAAAGAATTGACGTATTTTTTAAAAATGTCTCTTACAATCTGAGCTTGATTAGTTGAACGTCCTTTCGGTTTCATTACAACATTTTTAGGAATTGTATCAGTTACTAGTTTCAAATGTTTTTCAAAATCTTCCTTGTGGAAGCACTTTTTTTGTCGGTTTCAATTGATTTGGATATTATGCGCCATTTCGAGTACAAAATACCAAGTTTTGTCTGCTGTATGGTTTTAATAAATTTGTCATGAGTGGATAGACTTCATCAGCAATGAATACGAATGGCGATTTAATGTTGGTTTGAGGCAGAAAGTTATCCATAGGAATCTTCAATTTTTGTTCTTTAAGTAAATTATACATAGTTGAGCTTTGAAATGTGCCTCCATCACTTTGTTTTCCAAACCCACCAAGCTTTTGTTGAAGGTGCTGGCATGTGTTCAGGTTGCAAAACTTTCCACAAGATCGTCACCGTCTCTTTTACAATTTGGCCTATCGTCGAGGCTCCCATTCGAAATGAAAATGACAAACTTTTAAAGGATTCCCCAGTAGCCAAATATCTGAAAAATAAAAAATACTTAACAACGACCTAGCTCATACTTCAAATATCTAACTTCTTACATTTTTGTTGAAACTAGCACATAGCTAATTAAATTGTAATTTTCAGTAAAACAAGCTCAAACCAAGTGAAGAAACCTCAGAGCATACTTTAGACGAGAGCTAAAAAAAATACCCTCTCCTCGTTCTGGCAACCCTGGAAGTATAGAGACAAAGTCTAATTGGGCTTAATTCAAACAAATGCTTTTTTTGAAGGACCAATTCACACCAAGACCATCTGATAGCAATCTTATTAACACCCATAATGACAACGATTTTGACAACTCTGCTAGTGTTTCTGTCAATAGTCCATCTTCCCCCAATGCGGCTACTTCCGATGGCGAAGACTGTAATTTCCAACATTCAGCAGAGGATACTCAGTCTGAAATTATCTCGACATCACCACCTCCCACACCTTCCACATCAGAGGCCACCTCCGCTTACAAGGAACCTCAAACGGTGTTGCAAGCTAGACGTCGACGTCATAGAGCAAATCAAGTTGAGGAACTTTTGGACTTTGAAAAACAAAAACTGGACTATATACAGAAAAGACGAGCAACAGTGCCCCAGCCAGAATCAACCCCCGATGATGATAAACTGTTTTTTGACAGTCTCATTCCTCACGTGAAGAAAATTGCCGATGCAAGGAAACTAGCTTTTCGTAACGAAATTCAGAACATAGTCCAATATTATGCCTATCCATCAGGACAAAATTTACAGGCACCACAGTGGCGTCCACAACAGTTGGAAGGTTTGAATTATGATTTCAATTATTCACTTGCCACACCATATCACAGTTCAAATCAGCAAGCAACATCAATTAATTACAAAATTATTTATTATTAAAATTAAATATTTATAATTTTTTTTTAAAAAAAAATCTATTTGTAAAATGAATCTTTTACTTATCTGAAAGTAATTAAAGTCTTTCTTCAGGCGAAATGGGCTGTCGTAAAAAGTTTGTGCGAATTCATCTTTGTTAGAAATGGTGAGACTTGCTCTAGTATGTACGAAAATGTAGATAAATCCATTCTGACATAATTACAAAACCTTTCAGGATGTTTTTTTAATTCTCTGAACAAAGTGTAATAGGCTCCATATTTTCTTCTTTGTTTACGAGGATATATTGAAAAATTCTTAGCCTACTATAGAACAAACAAAATTTTAATGTCAAAATATTTTATTACTCAACATATTCTCCTCTTAATTGGATACATTTATTACAGCGAACCTGCAACGTCTCTAGACCTTTCAAAAAATGTTTCTTCTTGCTCTGCAAACCAGACCTCCACAGCTTCTATTACCTCCTTGTTGGAAGAAAGTACGACCTTTTAATTTTTTCAGTTGAGGAAAGAGGTGATAGTCGGACGAAGCCAAATCGGGTGAATAAGGGGGGTGTTCTAGTAATTCAAACCCTAAATCACGAATTTTTTGCATGGCAACATGAGATTTGTGTGCAGGGGCGTTGTCCTGCAAAAACAAAACACCTTTGGATAGCTTTCCGCGTCTTTTCTCTTTAATATTTTTCCGTAGAGTGGTCAGTAATGTCGAATAGTAATCTCCAGTTATTGTTCTACCCTTATCCAAAAAATCAATCATGATTACTCCATGGCAATCCCAAAAAACTGAAGCAAGAACTTTTCCAGCAGATTTTTGGACACGAAACTTCTTAGGTCTTGGAGAACCAGAGTGTCGCCATTCCATCGATTGTTGCTTTGTTTCTGGATCGTAGAAATGTACCCAAGTCTCATCCATAGTAACAATTCGGTTTAAGAAGTCTACATCGTTTTCAAATCGAGCACAGATCGAACGCGATGCTTCTACCCTTGCACGCTTTTGGTCAACATTCAAACATTTGGGGATCCATTTTGCAGCAATTTTCTCATGTCCAAATTGACGTGAACCATATGATGAACGCGTTCGTATGAAATATTCAGTGCTTCAGATATCCGTTTTAGCCCAATTCGACGGTCTGATAAAATCATGAACTGCATCGATATTTTCGGGGACTGACACAGAAACTGGCCTTCCCGATCGGTCATCATCTTCAATGGAAAATTTACCTCTTTTGAAGCTTGCATTCCAATTTTTGACGGTCGCATACGAAGGACATTGATCACCAAGGGTATTAAGCATATCTTCGTAAATCTGCTTACCTCTTAACCCTTTTAAATACAGGTACTTGATGATGGCTCGATACTCCAATTTTCGATTTTCACAATTTCGGTGGACATCTTTTTTTTTTTTTTTTTTCTTGGTTTACTTTGTTCAAACTTTACACTGACACTTCTAATAAGTTATTGTTCGTTGCTATGGTAACGCAATATTTTGTTTATGCAAGGAACTGGTCTAGGCTAACTAGATATCAATACATCCTCGTATTAATGGGATGCACAGCATCTTGCCTTTTAAAAAGAATTAAAATTTTCAGTGACGCACTAGAGAGAAGAATTTCGTCTTCACTGTCCGACAGCATTTTGACAACTGGTATTTAAGATTTGGTCTTACAAATCGCAAAACGAGTCGCTCTACTATGTGATATGTGACTTTTTGTGGTTTTAGTCTCGTCGCTACCCTTGTCGCTAATCTCCAACCTCGTCGCTGCACTATGTTTTTACTCTTAAACTTGGACGCGTGCTGTAAGTGATGACTTAAAAACTCGCGTTCTTTAATATACTATTTTCCATTCCAAGGGGTAGTAGCTTTGTGTCCATATTGTATTGAAAAGGGTTACAAGAGAATCAAGGAATTGTACAGGAAGACCATTTTTTGCACCATTCATTGTCTCTTTCAACTCGGCGATAGTGAACGGTTGATTGTACTCAATACTCATGGTTCTATTAAAGTGGTAAGGGTGTTCTAATTGGGTTCTAACAATAGAGAAGTCAACGTCATAGTTATTAATGCTACTTGTAGATTCGAAATAGGAAGCCAATAAAATATCTATTCAGTTAAGGATTTAAAAATTGTTTTTAAAAATCTATTTACACAACAAATGCTTTTAGTGAAAACGCGTGGCGAACCATACCCTTCCAGTGTACCCTCTCAAATATTATGAATAAGTTGACACGATCATTTTTTTTTGATAAATAGGAAATATATGCATGTATGCAAATAAACAATTAAATAATTTAATTTTTCATTGTTGGTATTGTTCGCGGCTACCTTGTATTTAGCATAGTCATGCCCCACTTTCCCATCGAATTTGTAATAGTTATCTTTTCCCTCCATACTGTGTATTTCGGTATATAAAGAAATTAATATTATACCAGTTTAGGATAAGTAGATATGCAAATAACCGGTCCTGCAAACATATTTAACCTTTGTTTTGCAAATATTAATGACATTTAGTTTAACATGTTAACATTATAAAGTAAAAAAAAAATAATACAGAAAATATGAAGCGTAGTTAATTTGTAGATCCTACAAAAATAAAAATGACCGTTTTATAGGTTTCTGTTCTAATGCGTAGTAATGATAATGAAGCTCAAATAGTATACTATCATATCAGTGAACTAATATAATTTAATTACGTAGCTAAAGATAATATGCGATTTACCGTCCAGGTGGAAATAGTGCAAGCCATTTCTCGCCTAAAAACTAAAATTTAAAACCCTACAAGAAATTGTTTTTCCTTAGTATGTACAAAGCTCGTAAATACACATTTCATGGAAAATATATAAACCTAAAAAGCACGACTGCATCAGTTCAGTTCTTTTTCAAAAGCTAGGAATTCAAAGTATTACTTTCTAGATAGTTCTAAAGAATGAACTTTTTTTTAAATCATTAGAGTTCAACAAATTAAAAAGCGTATTGTATGTAAAAACATTCAATAGCGAACTTAACAACTCCTTTAGTGGTGTTGGGTTACATACGATCTTGTCTTGGAGTTGTTGACTAATAAGAATCTCAATAATAAATAAACATTAACCGTATCGAACGTTATGTTATTTAGTTTGTTCAAAGTTTTAATCCCATAATAATATTACTAATTTATAAAAAAGGCTTTGTTTAGAAATAATTAACGATTTCGGAAAGAGCAACAAGGTTGTTAAAAACTTGAACGAATACGTAACGTGTGATTTAAAAAAAGGAACAGGATTAATAAAAAACAATTAATGACAATCATAAATTTAAAACTAATTGTCGGAACTTCTGTAATCTTTAGCATTCAGTTTGAATGCACCAATAAAGGAAAATTATATGTTACGTAAATAGTGTGTAGTTGTTTAACATTTTAAATGTTTGTATACGTAACAGGTTTTTAAATATTTTGAAGTAACTTGTGCTTTTTAAAAGGCATGTAGTTTTGTTGTAAACATTACCGGTTACATATTGAGTCGATGCCATAATTTAGCAAATGTTAATGAAATCCGCAGTTTGATTTTGTATCGTTCGGTTGTAATGTTATTCGTTCTCAATGTCGTTTAGTCCTTGTCCAATTTTCATATACGGTTCACGAATGAATTACGAGAACAATAACAATTATGAGAAAATTAATCATAATATGGGAAATAAATTTTACATTGGCTAAAGCGGATGCTGTAAGTAAGTATTTCTTGCGAATGATAAGTTTTATTATTATGAGCAAATTTCTGTGTTCAACAATTAAATAATAAATTTATCCCAAAGTTGGTAATTAACTATTCGGTAAGAAAATAAATTTAAAAAAATTCTCTGGGGAAACAATTTTTTGCATTTTATTAAAATTTTAGATTTATGCTAAATGGTCATCGGTAGAAATCCTCCGAAACAAAAGAATGATCAAAGCGAAAAATTATTTGTTAATATCAAAAAAAATGCACTAATAGTTTATCGCAACAACGTAATTAATATTAATTAATTAACAACTCTCTCAAAATTTGTGAAAAACAAAAGAATAACAATTGTTTTAATATGTTAAACCTAAATGTAAACGTTTTCTCTGATTTTTATAAGTAATTGTTGTAATTATAAACTCAAACATTGGCAGAAGAAGAAGTAATCGAAGCGAACGGAGAGCTTTTATATTGAAAAAATATACCTATACCAATCTAAAGGCACCGTTTTTGTTCATGGTCCTTCGGCTGGATTTCCAGTTATCTCAAAATTTCTTAAACTAAGGTCACAACGGTTTCCTTAGGCTCTAGGAAGATGAAGATCCAGCTACATGTAAACTCCGTATCACCTGATACCCTCCGCAAATCATACTCCCATTAAGAAAGATTCTGCTAAGTGATCTTGTAGTATTTTTTGTATTTTAATAATTTAAATTTTTTTTAATAATATCAATAATAATTCAGTTGTTGAATTAATTACTAAGGATTCCTTGAAGTGGAGGGACGAAATTAAATCACTACCCTGGATTCAATATGCCGACGTTTTGCCCGACCTACGCGGGTTTTTTCAAGGCTTCTGCTTATTCATGAAAAGAAAATACAGAAATAAAAACATATACATGAACAAGTACGATCGCATATCAATCTTTTATATTATTAGGTATAAAAACATATCCTTAAGTTAAACAAATGTATCAATCTAGTTATATCGAAACATAATAACAAATATAAAATAATTAAAAATTATTAATTAGATAATAATTAGGAGAAACATAGAACAACTTTTTCTGTGAAATTATAACAAGTGTATCAAATAATAAAATTAATATTTTTGTAATTTGGACTCGCCTGAAATTAGGGCGTGACAGTCACATCTAACATACTATATAAAACCAACAAACTGTACAATACATTGATCACTTAGATTAACGGCTGTCACAAATTAAAAGAGATTTATAAATTAAATAAATAAATACCGGGTGATTCAGCTAACCCGTTCATTAGAAGTTTATGGACTTCCCGTTGAAATATTTGTTTAAAAATTTGAAATAGGGGATTGTTCGAAAAGTTATATTTAATTAAAATATTTCAGCTCTTCTAGCACTTCCGGTTACACCGGAAGTGGCTACCAAATTTCTTATTTTAAATGGAATGATATATTTTTTTATATATTTGGATTCTACGCTAAAATCTGAGTTACTTTCATGTAACACAACCTATATGAAAAATCAATAGTTTTTGAGATATTCTCATTTTTTTGAAAAAAATTGGTTTTGTAGTATTGTTTTCAAACGCTTGTCAATGATAGAAAAAGAAAGTTATAGTAACAAAATTTGGGCTATACTTAGGAGGACTGTTAAGTTTTAAATGATGTGCAATTTGACATCTCATTATTTACAGGGTGTTCAAAATGTTTGGCTAAATCTGATTAACATTTTACTGCCCAAAGCAATTTTTTGAAAACCCAGGAGGACCCAAATTTTTTTAAAAAAATTATTTGGACCGATGAGTTAAAAGCTTTAGTATTGAGAAGGAATCATTAATTGGCATTATTGGGCAGTTAACAAAATCCTCGGATGGTGAAGGTAACTTTCAAGACACATTTAGTTTTAATGTTTTTGTTTAATTATGGATAATCGTGTTTGTTTTGAAGTGTATGACGAAAATTTAAATTCTCGCAAATATTTAGAAATGCTTAGAGGAGTGGTTTCAAATTTTTTGGAAAATTTACCCCTAAATCTTCTAAATTCATGTTGGTACCAAATGGATGGTGCTCCAGTCCCATTCAACCCATGAGGTTTATCAAGAATTATCCCATATGTTCGAAGATCGTTGGTTTGGACGCAATGGTCCATCTCAATTACCTCCCAGATCACCTGACCTAACACCCCTGGATTTTTTTATGGGGGTATGTCAAGACTAAAAGTCTATTCAAGGCCAGTCCATAACAGAGATGACTTATTACATCGGGTTCGAACTGCCTTCGCTGAAGTAGATGTGCAAATGGTTCAAAAATCCACAATAGCTGAAGTTAACAGAAGAGTTTTTATTGTGCTTAGAAAACCACGGACGGCATATCGAACAGTTGCTAAATTAATAATTAAATTAATTTGCTTCAATTTTTTTGCAATGTAATTTTATTTAGAGCCCATAAATGTAATATCTCTCGTTAAGCAAACGGCAAGTTCTTTCAATAATCTTGTAACATTCTCCATGAATAAAAAATAAATTTAGTATGTCTTCATTCGAATATTCTTGGTGGATTTCCATATCGTGTATAATGTGTCACGTCGACGTTTACAAGTTTGATAAATAAGGCACATTGTTTTAATTTCCACAGGCCACTAGTCAGTAATTATTTAATAAAATAGAGAAATATTGTGTCGAATGTAAATACATCGATAGCAGGAAAATGGTAACAGATAGGTATAGGGAACCCTTATGAAGATTGAAAGACCATTTAATTCTCCATCACATAGAGCAACAAAATACAGGGTGTTCCATTTAAAAAAATTGACTTTTGGGCAGTTGAAGTTAGTCAGATTTAGCCAAACATTTTGAACACCCTGTAAATAATGAGATGTCAAATTACACATCATTTAAAAACTTAACAGTCCTCTAAGTATAGCCCAAATTTTGTTACTATAACTTTCTTTTCAATCATTGACAAGCGTTTGAAAACAATACTACAAAACCAATTTTTCTCAAAAAAATGAGAATATCTCAAAAACTATTGATTTTTCATATAGGTTGTGCTACATGAAAGTAACTCAGATTTTAGCGTAGAATCCAAATATACAAAAAAATATATCATTCCATTTAAAATAAGAAAGTTGGTAGCCACTTCCGGTGTAACCAGAAGTGGGGAAAGCTGAAATATTTTAATTAAATAGAACTTTTCGAGCAATCCCCTATTCCAAATTTTTAAACAAATATTTCAACGAGAAGTCCATAAACTTCTAATGAACGGGTTAGCTGAATCACCCTATATATACACGGTGGCCCATTAGTTCGAGGAAGGTGGATATCTCGGAAAATATTAGAGTTAGAAAAAAACTTTCGTAACGAAAGTTGTGCAAATCAATAGGTTGCACATTTTAAAATTATTATCGTTTATACAGAGTGTTTCATAAAAGTGTGACATACCAAAGTAATGTTTTTGTTAAATGGAACCATTGAATTCCTTGGGAAATTCTAATGTGACTTTATGCATTATACACAGTGTCTAAAATTGAGGGTTTTTGCATTATTTCTCTTTTTCGGAAAAATTGACGTTTCGAAAAATTAAATAACTCAGTTATCCTGGAATTTATCCAACTGCAATTTCGTAGCTTTAATATGCATTACATATGCTAACTAAAGCTAATTGTTCACCTTTTTAACCTCGCTAAGTTTTGAGTAATCAATTATTTAAATTGAACCCCTTAAATTTATGGATAACTTGATTTTTTCAAATGGCACTACCTAATTTTTTATGTGCCGTTAAACGTGAAATTTTATAAGCATTCTAATGATAAGCTTGTAGGTATCTAACTCTTACGGATTTTTGCGGATTTTTGAGTAAGAGTTAAATACCCATCATTAGAAAGCTTATGAGATTCTACGTTCAACGGCACATAAAAAATTAGGTAGCGCCATTTGAAAAAATCAAGTTCTCCATGAATTGAGAGAGTTCAATTTAAATAAATGATTACTCAAAACCAAGTAAGGTTGGAAAGGTGAACAACCAACTGTAGTTAGCACATGTAATGCATATTAAAGCTACGAAATCGCAGTTGGATAAATTTCAGGATAACTGAGTTATTTAATTTTTTCGAAATATATAATGCATAAAATCACATTAGAATTTTCCACGGAATCCAAATTTGTAATAAAAAATGGGTGGTTGTATTTAAAAAAACAACTTTAGTATGTCGCGCTTTTATGGAACACCCTGTATAAACGAAAACAATTTTAAAATGTATAGCTCATTCATGTGTACAACTTTCATTGCGAAAGTTTTTTCTAACTCCAATATTTTTCGATATATCCACCTTCCTCGCATTAAAATGCCACCCTGTATTATATAAATCGTGACGTAACAAAATTTATATACACGCGGGTAGCTTCAATCAAAGGAAAAATGTCCAGGGTTTGCTTTTGAAATGTCTATTTATAAATATTTACAAAGTTAGGGGTTTCTATATATACACGGGATTTATTTACAATTCAAGTTTTAATACGCGGGATACTTGCGAGTCTTGTTCGGAACGGCGGCAGTGGAGACACGGCCAATCGGACTATTACTGTTGGCGGTGGAATCTTCACGTGTTTTACGCAAAGGAATTTCTGGCTAAGCCAATACTCGGATTGCGATTTCGGGTGGCTTCTTGACCTGGTGCTAGTGTCTCACTGAAACAAGTAAGTGTTTATTATTTATCGGTGGCGGTCGTTTACACCCGCTTTTAAGGTTATTGGATAGCACTGCTGTCTACGGCGCTTGCTTGTTTTAGCATACCCCACTGCGTTTATTATTGCAGCTTACGGCTTGGCCAACGACGGAAGTCCGTCTCAACGTCCCCAGAATACCTGGTGGTTGTATTCATACGATGCTGTTTGACGAACAAGCCGTGTACGGATGCAAGTGTGGTGCTCGGGGCCGACGACGGTTTCGTGGCGGTGATACTTCGCCTAGGGCCACTTCTATCAGCACGCCTACTACAAAATGCTATCGAATAGATTAGCTACCCTCTAGGGGTCAGGAATACAAAACGGCTCGTTCTATATGGAACGGTGTCGGAGAAAAGCAACTGCTACCCAGGAGTTCAGCCACAGTGTTTCGGGTTTGGGGTAAGTAGATGCCGGTTATTCGGGTTATTAACGGTGGTTGTTTTTAGGGGGTTCCGGTGAGCACGTACCGAATTAAATCAGCATTTGCAGCGGTCTTAGAGTTACGGGTTGCCAAGCACGTACCAAATTCAATCAGCATTTGCAGCGGTCTTAGAGTTAGTTGCGGATATCTTTAGGCTGTTTTATATTCAGGATTCCACACTAATGCGGACGGGGTTCAAGTCGGATAGTCAGATTAGAAGTCGGGTTAGAAGTTTAATAGGAAGTCGGACTCAGAAGTAGGACTCAAACTAAGTAGGACTTAAATTGCCTTTTTGGCATTGCGCTCGCGCTTATATAGGGGGCTTTATCTCGAACGAGTGGGCAGCGATTGCATGGGGGTAATTTTAAGTGGGGCGGTGCGCACGACGTCTGTGTTTGACGATGCAAATTTTATGCCGCGAGGTAATTCTTTCTCGGCGGCAAATTTGAATTATAACATCGTCGTTTTCTTACAATGCCATCTACGCATTTATAGCGCGTAAGTAACCCTTTTTAGTGTATTAAATTAATATAACATATAATTTTCAAATTGTTATAATTTTACTTAATTATTTTTAGTTTATTTGTAATCATTGATGCAAAGTTTTTATTTAAAAAGAAATTATACGTCATAAAATTAAAGTTTTTATTTGTATATTACTTAATAATGTGTAAATTTGTGAACATTTGTCTTACTTGTTTTTATTTTATCTAATAAATAGTGGCCAGAAGAAACTCACAATGATCAAGGGAGCGAAACGTCGCCTATAACTAAGAACTTGTAGTTTTTTGCATCTTTAAATCCTTTCTTCTTCAAAAAGGATCCAGAAGTTTTTTCCAGTAATTTCTGGCAACACCAACTATTGGGTACTTATAAAGGTTATTAAGAATACCAACTTGTTGATCTTTATATCGTTTATGTGTATTAACGGATTATCCGCCGTAGCCCCCAATTTTAACAACGCACTTCTATTATTGGTTCCTTGATCGGAGACAATAATCATTGGTCGTAAGGAAATTTTTATTAATTCCTTTATAACGATAACAATAACTGTTCATTGGTCCTGAAAATATATAATAACAAAGGGAAGCTTCCAGTTATGAAAAATTCCTCCTAAATCGAAAACCATTGCAGTATTTCCAAATCGCTTGTTTTGTTCTAAGTGGCTCAAGTCTTCATAACCTGAAATTTATTATATTCCAATTTCTTTTTTAATGCGAGTTCATCAAACGTTACGGTACACATTGTTTCCTTGTCGGTCATTGTCTTTTTTTGGGCTCTAACTTTTTTGTTAAATTTGTTTTTACGCCAGTTACTAAATTAGAGATTTTATGGTTCTCATAGATGGTAAAAACAAAACCTAATTTGTTGTGTAACAATCCTAGCGACTTACAAGTACAGAGACAATGCTAGCTGTTTATCATTATAAGACCAGGCGTATTTTTCTGTGATACAATTGCATTTTAATAAATGCTTATACATTTTTATTTTTGTTATCCAAAAGTTTTCAATACTTTCGTTTGTACGCAATTTTGAAGTTTTCGAATTTAACCTGGCGTATTGTATTTTCTTTGCTTTCAGTTTTTTTGGACATCATGTAATTTTAAAGTTAGTTTTTTACACTTGGGAGTTAACACTTTAGTTCTCGGAGAATGTATGTTTATTATTCTTTGGCTGACGATAGAGTCACTAAATCGGATGTGTCAGATAAAAGACGTTTTGTTTTTGGTTCATTGTATTTTATTACACTGGTGCCAGAAAAACTGATAGTGTCTTGGCCTGTACAAACAAGTAGAAAATATGAGAAATAGTACGTAAATTTGGCATGAAATATACCTGTTCGGCGTAAAAATATTACTAATCTGCATTAATGGTTACCATATAAAAGAATACATACCTGTGATGGAAACCTGGTATTATTTTGGAATGCCACTTTTTTTTTAACTTTTCGAACTGAATAACGTAAAACTAGATGAACCAGCATGCTACGCACAGTACGAAGGGTTACAATAAATTGACAATGCGATAAGTATATGAGTTGAAGCTGTGCGTTACAGTAATGAAACGAAACAAATTCGAGTCGAGAACCGTGCGGACGGACTCATATTAATTATTATTTGTTCATTTTATTTCTTCTAACGTCTTAACAGTTGTACATTTTAACTTCGAAATCTCACGCTTTTTATTCTTAAGTCTTAATAGTTCAACATCTTAACATTGAGTCCTCCTGTCTCAGTAATAATCCCCTCTGTCTTCCCGTTTTCATTTTGTCTTTCAAAAAATGTTCACACACAAAATCACTGAGTTTGTTTTCTAGGTATCGCTGTTATCTTACTTCGAGGTGCCGGAATGTCGGTAATATTGCATCAAATTTGTGATATTTTGTCCAATTTAACCACACGTTTCACACAGACAGTTCTTTTATTTAAACTGCAGATAATTTTATTTTACGCTTATAACTAACAAACAAAGTCTATTCACTACCTACTTAATTTAATTAAATGAAAAGACTTTGTCTACAAAAATAAAGATAATTCTTTTTCTTAATTGAAATTAGATTGGTACCAGAAATTTTATTACGTTATCAATGATTGATTTGAATTAACACTTACTATAACTATAACTATAACTTTTATTTTTTATTTAAAATAAACTTTTCCAGTGCAGTATGTTACGCAGTTTTTCCACTCATTACATCGTATTAAATTGTTTATTGGGAATTTAAAAAAACTTGTATTTTTACAGTTTATGTACACACAAGTATTACTAGCAGTAGACGAAGACATTTTATGTCGACAATTTAAATAACAACATCACTAATTACAATAAAAATTCAATTAATAAGCGTAAGTGTTAAGTCGAATTTTTCGCACGCAGAGACGAATGTTCTAACCGCTTTCTAACGCTACTACCACTTCGACAGATGGGGTGACAGTGTAGATTTCGGAATATTTGCATGACTAGCACCTCTAGTGGTCGAAATATTTATACGGTACACTTTACCGGTAAATGCTACATATCTTCCCTGACTCCTTCAATCAACAGTTATGGTATGAATGGTTATAGTTGTCCGCTTGAAATTTGTTTATTTTAACCTGCACCGTGTTTAACAATTTCTTTGCAAGTGTTGTTGACTGAAGGAATAGCGATGTTTATGTGAGTCAGAGATTCAATTTGTATTAACACAATACACGTTATGTTGAATTGTATATTAAACAAAAATGTACTATAACATAACCAACAGAAAAACACCAAAAACTGCACCAAAGTTTTTAGTGTAGTTTTTGGTGTTTTTCTGTTGGTTAAATAAACGCTGCAGTTGGTGTTCCTTTCTTTTGATACTACAACATAAGTACAAGACTAACTATCTTGTTATAAACAACAGTAACCAAGCAAGGTGTAAATCAATAATATAACAATGGAAACACTACATAGAAAATCAGCCACCCCATGACTACAAATAATTTGTCTAACTCCCTCCTTATTTGCGGAGTCCCTGGCACTTGATACATTCAATGAACTTATCCAAATCATGGTTTTGTCACCACACTGTACAGGTTTATACTGATCTTCTGGAGCACCATACATAACATTTACATGACAATACAATATTTAAGATGTACCATACGATTAAATAAATAAATAAAAAAAATCCAAATCAAAGGCTTTAGTTAAAGAGTCGGCGATCATCTTCTTGGTTGATATGTACGTGAAGGAAAGAAGCTTAGTCTGCACTTTCTCTCTCAAGAAATAGTGCCTTACATCAATGTGCTTAGTTCTTGACTGATAAGCACCATTCAACCCCAGATTCTTTGCACCTTGATTGTCGCAGAAGATTTGTATAGGACTATTTGAATACTGTTCTAGCTCTTCAGAAAGATCCTTTAACCATAAAACCTCCTGCGCTGCTGAAGACATTGACATACATCATTTCCAGTACACCAGGATATAGAGGCATTACATTTGACAAAAATATAACCCGTTACCAATCTTCTTTCATCTGAGTCACTAGCCCAATCGGCATCGCAGTATCCATGAACGGGTCCAACCTTCAAACCCTCGAATTCTAATTTACGAGTATATGGAGAGGTTCCACGGAGGTATCTCAATACCCGTTTTACACCTGCCCAGTGTGACATGCTTGGATTGTTATTAAACCTGCTTAAACTACTAATAGCAAACGCTATATCTGGTCTTGTAACTTGAGCCGCAAATAAAAGACTGCCAACAGCTTCTTGATAAGGAATTTTTCTCATTTTTTCTCTTTCTCCATCTGTTTGCGGTTCCTGACTTCTAGAAAATTTCTCACCGGAAGTCATTGGAGTAGATACTGGATTTGCATCATCCATATTGAATAGATTGAGAATTTGCTGAATATAATTCCTCTGACTAATCCAAATTTTGTTTGATTGCCAATCACGAGTTAATTCAAGACCTAAAAATGATTTGGCTTTACCAAAATCGGTCATCTTGAATGATTTCGTGAGTTGTAATTTGACCTGTACTTTCAATTTTTTATCGTTTGAAAAAATTAACAGATCATCTACCCAGACAGCTACAATTATGATACATTTTCTGTTATTTTAAAATAAATGCATGAATCAAATTTTGACTGTATCAAACCAATATCTTGTAAAACCGCATCAAATTTTTTGTTCCATATTCGACTTGCTTGTTTAGTCCATACAAACTTTTTCGAAGTCGACAAACCTTTGAAGTTCAATCAGCGAAACCAGGCCGTTGAGACATATAGATTTCCTCTTCCAGGTTCCTTTGAAGAAATGCGGATACTGCGTCCATCTAATCAATTTGCAGATTGTACTGCGCAGCTAGCGATATAAGATATCTGATGGAGCTATACCTGACAACTGGCAAGAGCGTTTCATTATAATCCACTCCCCTCCTTTGGGCGAACCACTTCACAACAAGCCTCGCTTTATGACTTGTTACTGTACCACTTGCATCCCTCTTCGTTCTAAACACCCATTTGCATGGCTGTTTGAAAACAGGGAGTTTGACCAATTCCCAGGTCTTGTTATCCATTTGAGCTTTAAATTCACGCTCCATGGCGGCAACCCACAACTGATTATCTTGACGAAGTAAAGCATCGTCGTAGGACACCGGATCTGACAGCTCGTAGCCTGTACAAAAGCTGAATAAATAACATAGTCACTCAGAGCAACTGGAGCTCGTCTGTCTCTATGTGGCCTAGTCCGCTGTCAAATTTTACACCACTCTCCGGAGATCTAATATCAGTCAATGACAATGTTTCTTTCTTGTCGTCAGAACTAAAACAAGGATTGTCCACAATTTTGTCGGTACCTTCCAAAGTGTTTTCTAACAATGAGCTGACCCACTGATATTCAGAAAATGTTACATCTCTTGATACAAAGATAATTTTCTTTTGAGGGTCATACAATCTGTAACCTTTTGTTTCTTGACAATATCCCACAAAAATACAAGAAGTAGATCTTGAGCTTAGTTTTGTTCTTTTCGGTGCGTGAATGTGCGCATATGCCTTGCAACCAAAAATTTAAAGATGGTTAAGATTAGGTATCTTTGTTGTCCATACATGTTCTGGACTCGAATCAATAGACTTGCACGGCAATCTGTTAAGTAGGTACGTTGCACAGTTTACAGATTCAGCCCAAAAAACGGTTGGGAGTCCTGACTCTATTAGTAGACATCTTGCACGATCCAAAAGTGATCGGTTAAGACGTTCAGCCTTTCCATTTTGTTGCGGAGAGTAGGGACAGGAGGTCTGATGCACAATACCTGACAATTCAAAAATGTTATCCAATTGCTTGTTGCAATATTCCCCACCATTATCAGTACGTAATATTTTAATTTTGAAATATTCTTCGACTTGATCCTTGGTTTTCAAAAAATAAACAAATGACTTGTGACTGAATTCATCAAGAAATGTCAACAAATACCTAGAACCTGCTAAACTGTTTACTTCTATAGGTCCGACGAGATCTGAGTGCACCAATTGTAAACAATTTTCGTAAACAGAGTGACTACTTGAGAAAGGTAAACGATGGCTTTTTCCTAACATACATATATCACAGACTTTATTCATGTTTCCACTAGAAAGTTTGATATCGTTGCAAATATCACTTAATTTACGTAAGCTATCATAATTCAAATGACCCATGCGCTTGTGCCACAGTGCCTCCATATCACATTTGGCTGATAACGCACACATACTATTAGGAACGTCCAATTTAAATAAATTGTTTACTTTACTTGCAGATGCAATGATTTGTTTCTTACTATTAAACACTTTTGCTCCATTGCTATTGAACACTACAGAATGTCCTTTACTAACAATTTGGCTAACTGATAGCAAATTAACTTTTAGTTCTGGAACATAATAAACGTTTTTTATATTAATTTTCGAGGGTTTACCTGAAATCATCACTTGTAATGACATATCTCCAACAGTATTTGTCATCATTCTGTCATTATTAGCAGCAGTGATTGTCATATTTTCAGTTTTTCTTGCATTAATTTTAATTTCATTGTTCATACACAAATGACAAGACCACTGTCTAGAAAATATTCGGTATTATCTGACGATTTCATTGAAAATGCTGCAAACAACGACGTATCAACACTGTTCTTCTCAGATTTTACGTTTTTATTATTAGAACAGTATCTTACTATATGTCCATAATTGTTACACTTAAAACACCTAGGACTTTTGTATGACTTCTTATCAGTCTTGCTCTTTTCATAGTTCCAATTCTTATTAAATGTTCCTTTATTCATGGAACCTGAACTGTGACCGTATAAAGCGAAATTCACATTATTTCCTGTAATAATTTTGTTTAGCTTATGCGGATGACATTAATGGCAATAGCGAGAAATGAAGAAGATATGAGAGGAGTAGTTAAATTTATGAAGAAATACCTAGAAAATAAAAAACTAGCAGCAAATGTAGAATTTAAAAAAAAAAAGGAAGACGAAAGGAGGTGAAATGGTGGTGGGGGAGGAGGAGGTAGAGAGAGTAGACAAGTATAGATACTTAGGTTACAACATCAGATTTTACATATTATTGATGTACAATCAAAAATCAAAAACGATCCTAAGTACTTTTGGTCATACATAAAATATCAAAAGAAAGATAATCATTTACCCTCTGAAATGAGCCTTGGTTTGTCAGTCAGTACTAATGGGCAGGAAACTGTAAATCTCTTTGCCAAACATTTTGGTTCTGTTTATAAGACAAATAATAAGAATTATTACCAAAAAGAAATTATTTCCGAAAACAATGTTAATTTAAATTACATTAATATCGACATTAATCAAATTATGATGGAATTAAAAGATTTACCCGAAAAAAATAAATCATGGTCTGATGGTATTCCTGCTCTTCTCTTAAGAAATTGTTGCTACGTGTTAGCATATCCAATTCAAATATTGTTCTCTAAATCTTTAAAAAGTGGAATTTTTCCGGATACATGGAAATTAACCTATGTTATACTAGTTCACAAGAGTAAAGATAAAACCGATATCACTAACTACAGACCTATCTCAAAGATATCTGAAATTCCAAAACTGTTTGAAAAATTATTGCTAATAATATGTTTCCGTTATTAAAACAAACAATCATTGAAGAACAGCATGGATTTTACCCAAATCGCTCGACTACCTCGAATCTCTTAGTTTTTCAAAATTTTATATATCAAGCTTTTGATGAATATACTCAGCTGGATGTCATATATACTGACTTTTCAAAAGCTTTTGACAGCGTTAACCATAAAATTTTAATTAAGAAAATCGAAAACGTAGGTATTGGTGGTACTTTACTTTCTTGGATTGATAGCTACATTTCCAACAGACGTCAAATTGTCCAGTACAAAAATTTTTATTCTGATCATGTTTTAGTCCATTCAGGAGTACCACAAGGTGCTCATCTGGCTCCTTGCTATTCTTAATCTTTATTAACGACATTAAAAATATTTTTAAACACTCCCAGATTCTTCTTTTCGCTGATGACATGAAAATATTTAAAACAATCAGATCTGTAGGCGACTGTTTTCAGCTTCAAGAAGACCTTAATGCTTTTTCTAATTGGTGTTCTTTTAATTTGATGGAACTAAATTTGAGTAAGTGTTTGTCAATTACATTTCATCGCATTATTAAACCCATAAAGTTTGACTATATTCTGGATAATCACTCATTACAAAATTGCGTTTCAGTTACTGATTTAGGAGTTATATTTTCTCGAGATTTGTCATTCAAAGAACACATAAATCACATTAGATTAAAAGCAACTAAAGAATTGGGTTTCATTTTTTGTTGCACAAAACGTTCTCTAATGTTGATACTCTAAAAGTTTTTATTTGTTTCATTAGTACGTTCACATTTGGAGTATTGTTCTCAAGTTTGGTCACCTTATCATTCAACATATATATTAAAATTAGAAAAAGTTCAACATAGATTTCTTAGATTTATTGCATATAAAGCTGGAATTACATTATCAAACTACTCTGAAATACTTTCATTTTTAAATATAAATACTTTAAATTCTCGCAGAATACTTTTGGATATGGTGTTTTTTCAGAAACTGGTTAATGGCGTTTTAGATTGTTCTCATCTTCTGCATCAAATCGATTTTAATGTACCGATCAAAACTCTTCGTAACACTTCACAATTTTCAGTAAGGTTCTGTAAAACTTCCTACCTTCTTAATTCTCCTCTCCAACGGTTTATGGAATCAGCAAATTTGCATTTTAACCTTAACTTTTACAGTACTAGTGCCGACAGTTTAAAAAGCAACTCAAAACTAAGTTAAATAAAATTGATGCTTCTTTTATGCTAATTATTGATTTCTGTTATAACTTTTTCTACAATTTTAGAGTGTTTAGTTAAATTAATTTATTGTTATATTGATTTCTGTAATTTGAATTATTCTTTTTATTTATTATTATCTAATATAGTAATTATAATTTTACTTTAAACTAAATTACTTGTATGTACACTCATTTTCTGTATATAGGGCGTTGCCCGTAAAATAAATAAATAAAAAAATAAAAAATAAAAATATGATAACAAAGATGGAGACCTATAAAAGAGATGAAAATGAAAGGAAATAGAATAGTAGGACAAGTATGGGGGTTAGGGGAAAGGATATTTGGTAAAGATATAGAGAAAGGAGATGAATGTTTGAACAGTTGGTGAGAAGTGTGGTACTGTATGGAGCGGAGATTTGGGGTTGGAGGGAATGGCAAGAGCTGGAGAAAATACAGGAGAAATACTGGAAGTGGACGTTAGGACTAGAGAAACAGACACCGGGGTATATAGTGGAAGAAGAGCTATAAATAGAAAAAATAAGGAAACATGCAGGAAGAGTTGCAGTAAGGTATGAAGAAAAAATGGGAAGTAGGAAGGAAAATAAATATTTTATAAAGTTTGGAAAGAGATCGAGGCACAGAAGGTAAAATATGGGGAAGAAGAAAGAAGAAAATACTATGAAAGAGTGGGATACGCGAGAGAAGAGATAAAGAGATTAAGAGGGGGGAGAAAGATGGAAGAGGAAATAATTGCAAGAGATAAAGATACTCAGAAGCAGGAAAGAAGGACAAAATAAAGGAAAGAAAATATAACGAGAAATACATAAAAATAATGACAGACAAGACACCAAGGTACATAACAGAAGGAAAAGGAATGAATGAAATAAGAATGATTGCAACGTTCAGAATGGGTAATGAAGAAAAAGAAAATAAATATTGGATGATTGATGAGGAGAGAGTATGCAGGTTGTGTGGGGATGAATGGGAAAATATAATACATATAAAAGAGGGATGCAGGGAAATAAGACATGAGGAAAAGGAATGGAAGTTACTACTAGGAGAGAAAGGGGAAGGAAAACAATGGATGATGGAAGTGTTGGAGAGGAAGAAAGGGATGGAGGAGAGGAAAAGAAAAATACTGAAAGTTTAGAGAAGAGAGGAATGGAAGGTTGAAGAAGGAAACAGGAATTAGTTGAATTATAATTTAATGAAATATAATGTTGTGTTTTGTTTATTTTTTGATATGGTAAAGGAAAAACTGAATCTTTTGTTATAGAAATTTTTTAAAACAAAATAAATATTGAATTGAATTGAAATGAATAATTTTGTTTTCACCGCATCGGCTGTCACTGTCGATCCAGAACTTTAGATGCCCATAAT
>JALBCR010003375.1:0-131193 GCA_030710515.1 Abscondita cerata | reverse complement strand
TCATTGCTTCGTTCGGTTACGTATTGCTAGAATAAGCCTAGAGGAAAACCTTACAAAAGAAAGACAAAAAAAAATGCCTGCAATTAATAGAACCTGTAAGAGCAAATATTTTATTAAACAAAGGAAAGTAAAGTGGTACTTACACAGGAGCCGTAGTTGAAGACTTATTCCCTACTTTGAATGGGATGATTTTACTTCAATCGATATTACAACAAAAAACTGTTTAGTGTGATTTTTGTAGTAATCAAGCAGAGACCTTTCAGTTTGCAAATTTGTAACTATAGGTGTTGCAGAAGAAGTAGATTGATTAAGCACAATAGAACACACTTAAGCCGTTTAAGTAAGCATTTCTTAGTGTTGTAACATTATTAAATACGACTCTGTAAAATAAAAGCAGTGCCATCTAGAGAATAGCGACATAGTAATGGCTGCGTTATGCAATTTTGTATTAAAATCTATATTGTGCTTAAATTAAAAAACGATTAAACGTCCACACTTTCTATTTATGTGATTCACAAGAACAAATAAGCACTCAGTCACAACAATAGGTAGCCGTAAATAATACTTTTGGTCGACGATCATCATCAAAAATTATTTCTACTAATTTTAAGTAGGCCTGGCTGTTTAACCATTTTGACATACACCTAATATCTCTCAGTTTATTTGTTTAACTGACGTGTAGATGGCGCCATCAATATCATCATCAATAAAAAATTAAATGCGTCCTAATTCTGTACATTATCGTGTCAAGTATGGTGTTAAGTAAATCAGCCACTACTTTGCTGCATAGTAGCCATACTGTGGATAAAATGAAGTTTCAAGACAAAAGGTATGAACAACTGAAAAATGTGCTTTACAGTTTAGGAGGCAAAAAATATTATACAAATTTCATTATTAGTAATAGTTATTTACATTCGCGTGCGGAAAATTAAATTTACGGCCGAAATAAAATTTGTTAAATTTATAAAGCTGTAAATTAATTTAACGCACAAGATTTGTATTAAATTTTTGGCCAAACGATTTTAAATATTGCAAAAACTAAAATTAACAATTATTTTGCTGTCAATCGCCAATATCGGTCATAAAGTGAACTGTAATTCAGAATACACAAGATGGCGCTATCATTTTACATGAAACTAAAAATGTTCCAAATCCATTATTATTTACCATTTAACAGTAAAAAAAATTGTGTAATTGTTGATTTAGTAAACATATTTTGTTCTATAAAAGATTTTATTGACAACTGTACCTTAGAGCGGACAATTTATGGGTAATTTTAACGCACGCTGCGAGTGCACTGTACTTATTCATAGCGTTTCAGGATTTGTAGTTTCAACATTAATTTGACGTTTACACGTCAGGAAGCCAAAAGCAAATTACAGGTACAAATTTTATATAGACCAAAAAATAATACGTAGCAAGTCAGGAGACCAGATGCCAAAACTTTCCTTCGCATCCCTCGACAAAAAAAATGCAACCTTAACGGGACTTTGGTAACAGTGCTATCTTACCGGCGTAAATCGACATATTTTAAACCCATTATAAAAAAAAAATGAGGGCAATATTCGAATTTAAATATGGATCTTTCAGTATATGTTTAATTTTTGTCAAAGTTCGTCATTTTTAATGACAGTTTAATTTTATGGAAACAGATTTCAAATTCTCATTACTAAAAACACTCCGAGTGAATATATTGTTGTTCACAGAACACCTAAAAAACATTAATAGTAACGAACGATGAGAATGTAGTAATTTTTTTGAGATTTAAAATGATTCAATATAGAAATAAAGTGAACGTAATTTGTACATATGATTTACTAAGTAAATGAATCAATCTACAAATGTTCGATTTAAAATGGAGATGACAAATATATTTTGAACAATAAGCTTCATTAGGTTCATAGTTTTCTCTCCAGAATTCCAGAAATCGGGTCATGCCCTTTTTGGATTTGGAAAACGATGCCTTACTGAAGTTATATCCTTCAACATTCATTTACAGAACCAAGGTGCTTAAATAGGATTTTCTTAGTAATCATCTACATTTTTTCACGTAGTAAATATACTTATACTAAAATAATAGTTATTTATGTATCAAGACACTAAAGTGATTTTTATGACGAATGTGTTTTGGTCGCAGAGGCGATAGCCGAGGCAAACATGAGTCATAAAACACAGTGCCGAGTACATATTATATTTTCGAAATCCAAAATTTGAACAAAATCTGACAATTTTATAACGTTCTTTTAAGTATGAAATGTAATCAGCTGTTTTCTTTTACGTCAAATGTATCCACAGCGCATGCGCGATTCTGAAATTTACATACATTTTACATCTCTACCGGCGAAAATGTGAACTTCAAAATCGTCGTATAATGAATTATTTTACTACCGATTTTTGTACTTTAAATGACGATTTCGGAAAAAGTAAGTTGCCACTAGTCAATAAAAGAATATTATTAATTAGTCACGAACCACTATAAATTTAACAATACCAAAGATAATCCGAAGAACTTATGAAACCAATTTTAAATACTTTTAAACTGGATTGTGACTAAGCACAAACATAAATAAATCATTTTTGTAGATCATCTGATATACGTGGGAGTACTGTCAAGTTTTTGCTTTACTGCGCCACAAACCTTTAGTTACACAACCCTTGAACTTTAACGTTCATTTGAGAAAACTATCTATAAAGCTGATTTATTGAAGGTCGTAGTACCTAAGTGCCAGTTTCGGTGAACCTCTTCAAACAGCTTACTTTTGAAACCTATTGTAATAAATACTAGCAAATACATAATAGAACGAATACATGGATATCGTAGCATTCACAAAGTGACTGGAAAATCCTTAAATGGAAGGTATTAACAGTTTGTTTAATTACGTGCTAAATCGACCAATTTTGATGCAGTTTTTGTATTCCCAATCACCACAACTGGAAAGCCACTAGTGTTTCTTCTTGGTTTTTCAGAGTATCTTGATTGTTTACTGCAATAATCACAAATATTACACCTAAAGGTTTTCTTGAGAATGGGTCTTTTTGTGCCGAGTTAAAGTACCTCTGTCGCGACACTTATAGTCACACTTATCACAGCTAAAAGGTTTCTCTCCAGAATGTTTGTACATGTGCGTTTTTAAGTTTCCCATTTGTCTACAGCGATAATCACATTCGTTACACTTAAGGGTTTTTTCTTGAGTGTGTTTCTAATGTGCTGAGTCAAGCACTTTTTGGGGAACACCTATAGTCGCATTTATCACAGCTAACAGGTTTCTCTCCGGTGTTGGTACATGTGCTTTCAAGTTTCCCATTTGACTACAGCAATAATCACAAACATTGCACCTAAAGGGTTTTCTTGAGTGTGTGTTCTATTGTGTTGAGTCAAAACACTTTTGGTAACACCTATAGTCGCATTTATCACAGCTAAAGGTTTCACTCCGGGTGTTAGGCATGTGGATTTTCAAGTGTTCATTCGAGCTACAACGATAATCACAAACATTACACCTAAAGCGTTTTCGTGAGTGTGTGTCCTATTGTGTCGTGTCAAAGCACTTTTTAAATGGCTGCGAGTCGCATTTATCACAGCTATTAGGTTTCTCCGGAGTGTTGGTACATATGGATTTTCAAGTGTTCCATTCGACTAGAATGATAATCACAAACATTACATCTAAGCGGTTTTTCATGAGTGTGTTTTCTATTGTGCTGAGTCAATGCACTTTTTTGGTAACACCTGTAGTTACACTTATCACATACGAAAAGCTTCCTTTCAGACTGTTTCTTGGATTTATTTTTAATGGTTGCGATTAAAATTTTTCATGAATTAGTATTACTTGCAATCCTATAATCACAATCATAACATTCGACAAGTTCTCTTCAGTATAATATTAAAGTGCATTGCTTTGTGCTTCACTAATAAGGAATCATCAAAGGTAGTATACGTGCACAGATTACATTTAAATAGGTGAGTAGATGTGTGATTGGTTAGCGATCTGTTTATCGCTAGTACCATAATTACGTGATTGCAGTAGTACAAAATATCGAGAGATATAGATTAGATCCATGCACAGAGTACGTCAGTATTCAATAACACATATTCGTTTTTAATAATCTCTTCATTTTTTATCGCTACTTAGACAAACTCGTCTTTAAACAATACTCTACATTACCAGTGAGAGCAGTTTGTCGAAAATGAATGTGGTAGGTTTTCAGTTTTACAATGTTTCATTTTAGTAAAATGCTTGGTGTTCTTCGTTAATTTTGAGCTTGCATAAGTTGCAGCAAGTGGCTTTTCATCGATGCTCCAAATCCTTCAATTCAATTCAAATAATTAAATAATTCAGAATCATGTTTGTGATACTCACGGCTTTTATATGGAAGGTCGACAAATTAGGGTGTAAATTGCTACTTAAGGGATGAAGTAGGGTTGTTTCTTTTAAACAAATTTGACAAATCATTGGTTTCTGCCATTATTAATGAACTATTTATTTATCGTATGATTGTGCTTATTTACAACTGATTCTCTGTTTATACAATCTTCATTAGTGACTGTTGTATCTACAAGTAGACACGCTTGCTTGTACACGTATACATGGTGCTTCAGAAAACTTTTTCCGGATTTATTAATGGATCCATCATATTGCCTTATTTTAAACCAATAGATTGTAAAAATGTTTTTCACCGAACGTTAACCCTTCGACAACTCGACTGATACTAAAGTGTGGGCGATTACCTGTCTTATAGAAATATGACTTTTACAGTTAATTTTAATTCTGAAATGCACTGTAAATGGTTCCTCTCCCAAAAATCAATCAACTCACCCAGTTAATGGTTATGTTATTAATACTTCAGTATTAACAAGCAGTAGGAGTATTTAGTAATCACTAACCAGGTGCACGGAAATTGAAATTTGATGTAAGATTCGTGATGGTAGTGTTAGAACATCTGTTTGTTTTTAATTTACCCTAAAATATGTTACTATGTTTTTGATTTTATAAATATGTAATAAGAGTGCGGTTGCTATGTTTATAAAAACGATATTCAGTTGGTTGTTTTATATTCAAATACAAAATGTGTATTTGAATATAAACAACCAACTAATTTATTCAAACACAAGAGTTTAATTTATAAGGGTTATGAGCCCCAGAGCACAATGTTGTGGAGATCATGAAAATCGTTGCACGTGGCCAAGAACGAAAAGGAATAATGGCGCAAATGGGAAATAAAAACTATTACATAAAAAAGATTTTAAAAGGCGAAAATTATCTGGTGGAAGTTTAAAATGAAATTAATACTTAGTGAAAATGGTGTATTCAAAAGCATTGAGGAAGAATTAAATATTGAAAGAACAACTATAGAAAAGGAGAAACAAGAAAAATAAGGAAAGATAACAAAGCTAAATCGTTAATTGTTCAAAATGTAGATAGATAATCAATTAGAATGTTTGAGAGGAAAAATAAACTGCCTTTCAAATGTGGAAAATTCTTCAAAGAAAAAACACGAGAAGAAAGAGTTACCTGGACAGTTGTTTTTAAAACGGAAATTGTTATCAATGAAACGAAATGAATCGTTAGAAATATTTGTGCAGGAATTTGAAAAGTAGTTCGACAATTAAAGGAATCGGGAAGTGAAATCAAAGATGAAGATTTAGTGTGCGATTTACTTTTGGGTTTACCAAAATCGTATGAAACTGTCGTTACTGTCATAGAAAACATTGAAACCGTCACGTTTGACATTGTCAAGAAAAATTATTTGCCGAATACAAAAAGAAAAGTGTCAAAATCAGATCAGAAATCACAAGAAAGTTCATGTGCATTTTATGTTACAAATAAAAGCTTGTTTTAGATGTGGTAGAATTTATTAGGGTAAAATGTGTTCAATCGAACAGCAGAACGGGAAGTTTTCATAAAGCAGCAGCAGCAAAAGTAGAAACAACTACAGAGGAAGAAGCCGCAATCGAGGAAGAGTTGGAGCAGATATAATATCACCAATCACGGTAGTAATCAAGTTGAACAAAAATGAAAGCGTAGAAATGAAGTAAGTGTAGACGATAGTAATAATGCTGTATGTTTTATGAACGAATCAAATATAGAGATGTAGAAATCGATGAAGGGACAAATTAAAGTTTTCATAGATTCTGGTTGCACAGACTACATGGTCAATGATAAAAGATATTTTCTGATATGCTAGTATTAATAGACCTATTAAATTGCAGTAGCCAAAAATGACAACTTTTTAACGGCTATAGAAGTTGGTAACATAGAAATTTTAAGTAAAGTAGGCAACAATGAAATTAAATGTAGCATAAAAAATGTATTTTTTTGTTCCTCAGCTAAGAAAAAACTTGTTATCTGTTAAGAAACTTGGAAATGTCAAATCTCAAAGTTATTTTTGAAAATGAAACAGTAAATTAAGCGATAAAATGATAAATTGTTAGGGATAGGTGTTAGAAAGAATCTTTACGAAAATTCATTTTAAATTAATAACGTCAGAATGTTTGAATATTTTTAAGTGACAGGATGAATTTAAAAAATGGCATAGGCGGTATTCACATATTGGTTTACAGGATTAAGAGAAATATTAAAGAAAATGGTGATAGAGTATAGATCAAAACATAAATAGTCAAAAAAGTTAAATTTGTGAACCTTACATTATTGGTAAAATGACACGATTTCCATTTAGTACTAGAACCAAAAAGCAAGAGAATATTAGAAATTATACACGCATGTTTGTGGTCCTATATCTCAACATCGTATGATGGAAGTTCTTATTTGTGACATTTATAGATGATTTTCAAATTTTACAATTATTTAATAAAACGAAGCGTAGAGTATTCGAAAAATTAAGAGAATTTGTACAAATGGTTGAATATCAAATTTATTCTGTAAAATATCAAAACTTAGATGTGATAATGGAGGTGAATATTCCTATACTGAACTTATTAATTTTGTAAGCAAAAAGGGAATCATTTTGGATTATACTATTTCGTACACTCCACAACAAAACAGTAGAGCTGACAGAAAAATAGAAATCTCGTTGAAAGAGCAAGGGCAATATTATCTGATTCTGGTATGCCTAAACATTTTTGGAGAGCCATATTAGCACGAATTATGTAATGAATAGAGGAATGTCTGCTAATTTAAATTTAACACCTTTAAAATTTGGTACAATAATGGCCCGATGTTAGCAATCTTAGAATCTTTGGATGCATGACATAGTCATATACCGAAAGAGTTGAGGAGTAAATTTGATGCAAAAGTTGAGAAATGTTTAATGTTAGGTTATGCTCCAACAGGTTATAGACTTTGGAACATGGAAAATCAGAAATTAATCATTCGTAGGGATGTCGAATTTAATGAAAATAACTATCATTTCAAAAATAGTATAGGGAGAATAGATTCTAATGTAGAAACTCAAACGAATTGAAATTGAGAATAAAGAACAAGAATTAGATTTAAATAGTGATTTAGATGTTTTGAATGAAGATAGCTTAGTAGTAACAATAGAAAGAATAAAAAAGAAAAGTTAAGATTCAACAAGTTTGACATTACAGGTTATTACATGACATTTGACGCATGTAGTTTTGTAGAAAATGTGCCGAATTCTTATAATGATTTAGAAAATAGAGTAGATAAAGATAAGTGGTTACGAGCAATAAATAGAATTAGAATCGATTAAAAGTAATAAAACTTAGAAAGGTTGAAAAACCACTTTGAACAAACTAATTTTTAGATACGAAGTGGGTTTTTAATTATAAGCCGATGGAAAGATCAAAGAAGATGACAAATATAAAGCAATATTGGTGGCTAGAGGTTTTGCTCAAAAAAGAATACGAGAATTTTACTGAAGTATATTTTGCCAGTTGTACTTTTAATAATTGGAAATCAACTTTATCAATTTTACTTTCCAACAACACCCGACATTAAAACAGCATTTCTTAATAGTAAACTAATGGAAGATGTTTATATACATATATTTTCCACAAGGTGTAGATTACAAGAAGAATAAAGTCTTAAAATTGCAAAAATCACTTTATGGACTAAAGAAGCAGTCTAGACGACATAATTATCGACTATCCAGCTCAATTGGTGGAAGAATGAGCAGGTAACCAACTCTGATAAGATGGAAGATCTGAACATTAAGTGCGAAAGTAAGAGTTACTCGTTTATTAAATAAGAATTTGAGGCAGATGATATAAATTACCGTATTAAACTGTTGTTCTCTTCCTTAATTATAAATTTTACAACCCAAAAAATACCGGTTAATTTCCGGTGGTGGTGGCTTGATCGCCAAAGCTATCGTAATTCAAAACACGTCGATTGCGTTTTTACATAATTCAATTCAATATTTATTTTTGACTTAAAAAATTTTTCTATAACAAAAGATTCGGTTTGTCCTTTTACAATCTCAAAAAATAAATAAAAAACAACATAATATTTTATTAAATTATAATTTAACTAATTTCTGTTTCCTTCTTCAACCTTCTATCCCTCTCTTCTCTAAACTTTAAGTATTTTTCTTTTTCCTATCCTCCTCCCTTTCCTCCTCTCCAACACTTACCTCCATCCATTGTTTTCCTTTCCCTTTCTCTCCCTAGTAATGTAGCACCATTCCTTTTCCTCATGTCTTGTTTCCCTGCATCCCTCTTTTATATGTATTATATTTTCCCATTCATCCCCACAACCTGCATACTCTCTCCTCATCCTCATCCAATATTTATTTTCATTTCTTCATTACCCACATTCCTGATCCTTGCAATCATTCTTATTTTATTCCTTCCTTTTCCTTCTGTTATGTACCTTGGTGTCTTGTCTGTCATTATTTTTATGTATTTCCGTTATATTTTCCTTCCTTTATTTTTGCTCTTCTTTCCTGCTTCTGAGTATCTTTATCTCTTCATCTTTCTCCCTATCTTAATCTCTTTATCTCTTCTCTCCTTGTATCCTACTCTTTCATAGTATTTTCTTCTTTCTTCTTCCCATATTTTGCCTTCTGACCTCGATCTCTTTCCAAACTTCATAAAGTATTTAATTTTTCTTCCTACTTCCCATTTTTCTTCATACCTTACTGCAAATTCTTCCTGCTTGTATCCTTATTTTCTATTTCTGGCTCTTCTTCCACTATATATCCGGTGTGTCTCTTTCTCTAGTCTTAACGTCCACCTCCAGTATTTCTCCTGTGTCATATTCTCAGCTTTTGCCATTCCTCAACCCCAAATCTCCGCTCCATACAGTACCACACTTCTTACCAACTTTTCAAACATCCATCTTCTTTTCTCTATATCTTTACCAAATATCCTTTCCCCTAACACATACTTGTCCTACTATTCTATTTCCTTTCATTTTCATATCTTTTATATGGTCTCCCTCTTTGTTATCATATTTGATGTTGTAACCTAAGTATCTATACTTATCTACTCTCTCTACCTCCTCTTCCCCCACCATTCACCTCCTTTCGTCTTCCTTTTCTTTTTTTTTAAATTCCATAATTTTGTTTTCCCGACATTTTCTGCTAGTTTTTTATTTTCTAGGTATTTCTTTATAAATTTAACTACTCCTCGCATCTCTTCTTCATTTCTCGCTATTGCCACAATGTCATCCGCATAAACTAAAACCCATATCTTTTCCTTCTTATTACTATTCCTCTACTTGATTTTTTCCATTTCCTCCTCCAAAAAAAGATCACTAATATCGAGAATAAAGATTGGGCTTAGCGGACATTCCTGTTTTAGTCCTTTTTCCGTCCTAAATTCTCTACCTGCTTCCTCCCTACCTTCGTTCTACACCTTGTTTCTTCGTATATTTCCTCTATTATTGCATTTTTATATCTCTGTTTATTCCTACCTCCTCCATCCTTTTCCTGCCCTCTTTCCACATTATCAAATGCCGCTTTAATGTCTAAAAATGTGCGCACATCTTCCTCCTTTCTTTGCTAACTCTTTACTAATTATAGCTTTAATATATATATATTGTCTATCGTTCTTCTTTCTTTCCTAAATCCTGTGACAATACTTCTGTACTTTTCTCTCATTCCTTCTCCGATGTACGTCCATTGTTCTCCCCTTGTATTCCGTCCGTCCTTCTGATTTTCCTTTTTTTACTTTATTTATTGCTCTCTCCATTTCTTCTTTTCCTATTCCACCCTCTCTGTGTCTTATCCTTTTTCCAACTTCTTCATTCTTGTTTTTTTCACTCTCTTCTACTAACTTCTTGCTATGTTCTTCCCATTTTCACCATCTATATTTGCTTCCATCCTTTCTCCTTTTTCCTCTTTTTATTAATGAATTACCATACCTGTCCTTCATTTTTAATTTCTCTAATCTTTATCTCGGTTTGTTTTTATGTTCTTCTTTATTTTTACACATATTCCTTAAAATTTACTTTTAACCTTTTGTATTCATCTATCTCTATCTTTCCTTTTTCCGTTTCCTTCTTCCTTTTCTTAATTCTTTTTCCCCTTCTCGCATTAATTCCACCAATCTTTTCTTTTTCCCTAATTCTTGTTTTTTTTAATCTATACTTTATCTTCTTTGTTGCCAATTCCATCCTGGCTGTAATTCTCTCCATCTCTTGCTCCACCTCTCCTTTAGTATTTACTTCATTTCCATTACCTCTTTATACCTTTTATACTCTGGTGTTTAGTCCATACTTTCTTCTCTCTATACCTCTTTTTGTTCTTGTACCTCTTTCCCTCCTTCTTCCATCACGACTACTTCCTAGCGGCTGATGGTCCGATTCTATCTCTTCTCCTATTTCTTAGTGTTTCCTATGTCCTCCCTTACTTTTTCGTTTATAATCACATAATCTATTACTGACGCCTCTTTCTCCCACATATGTAAATTCCCTTTTCCTTCTTCTTCCAAATTTCCCGTTCATTATTGTCCAACCTCTCTCTTCACATAGTTCTATCAAAATTTTCCTTGTCCGTTTATTTTCTTATTCATTGATATCCTATTTCTTATCTCTCCATTACCAAGTATTCCTCCCTCCTCCTATCCTAGCATTCAAATCTCCTCCTATAATCAACTTGCCTTCATCCCTTTCTTCTATTGCCTTTTATTATTGCTTTCGTTGTGTCCATTTTCTTTCCATATATCGTAAAAATATTATACTTTTCCTGCCGTCTTTACTCTGATCTTAATCATCCCCTCTACATTTTCTTCTTCTGTTCTTACCTCCACTATTAATCCTCCTTTTGCCCTTCCCTTCTTCTCTTTTCTTTACATACTAAATTTCCCATACATATTCTTTCGGCATCTTATTTTCCATGTACTCCATTCTTTTTCCTCCATCACGTTTCTACTAAACCTACCATTTTAAAACCCTTTATATAGTTTCAAAAATCTACACCTTTGTTTTTATCCCCCGCAATGTTCCAAAATAGATCTTATTTTCTCTTTATTTTTACCCCCACCCTTTATCTCCCTTTTTTTCTTTGCCCCCCTCAATATTTAGTTTTTGGTGTCCATTTTCTTATCCTCTCCTCGTTCTCCACCCATCTTCTTTCTTCTCCTCCAACCACATTTTCCTGTATCAATTTTCACTCTCAAACCCTCTTCCTCTACTTTTTTGCTTCCATTTCTTATCTTCATCTATATTTCCCTCTCCCTCTTTGTCCTATCTTCGTCTATGTATATTTTGGTACCTTTCATTCTACTTCTATTTTGTCCTCCAAACTAGACATTTTTATAATCACTATACCTTTTCTTATCTCCACAGCTTCTTCTATTTTCTTTTCCAATCCTAGATTCTTCTTTATCAGCTCCTCCATTCTTATTTTATTTCATTCTTTCCTCCCTTTATTTTCCATTCCCTTTACTACAACTTTTATAACAAACCCAATAAGTTTCGGGTTCTTGTAGATCGTCTAGTTAACTACGCGATTCATTTTTCCACTACCTCTTTGGTAAATTATCTGACATAAACACGTCGCGGAAATAGAGTATTCTTTTAGCATAATGACGAATATCAACATCAGTTAAGGCACTTTTGGGTAATTTTACTAATTTTTTGTTGGTGCGGTTTTATGCCTTCCGATTTGCACGGTTTCAAGTACATTCCGCTACCTTTTTTACCAAACGCAATTGCTTCCATTGTGCGATTGTCTCGAACCCTCTTCAAATTGCTTTTTTGTATTTTTGCGTCATTTGCAACTTGTTCAATACCAGAAGTATCACAGCTAATCAACCACCAGATCAACCTCCAAATATCGGAATGAGGAATGCTAGAAATTAATCAGTTTTGGTATTAAAATTATGTGAGGCAATTTAAAATTACTTTTACGAACTGTTTAAATACTCGACGTGTAACCGATAATACTTTCTTTGCAGATTATTTAAGACCGTAACCTTCAAAAATGTTTTTACCGCATAGTTGTTTTTCTACGAAATACGATTGAAGCCGTCTTAATTTTTTTTTTCTATGTTTTACTCCTGCATGTTTGTGAACCTTTTTCTATGAAAAGACCCATACCAATGTTCTTTTAGCTTTAATTGCACTAGTTACTAGTAAAGCTGCAGCACGTTCTCCAAAAGTAGTGTTGTTGGCTCTTACTCGTTCCCAAGCTTTATTTTGTAAGATTTTGTCGGCTTTGTAACGATCGTCTAAACTATTGTTGTCTCTATATTCAATATCGTGATCTTTACAAGCAGAATCTAAAAAAGTTGTTGCTTTGTTTCCTCGCAGACGTTTTCTATATTTGTACCGGGACGGAATTTTGTAATTCGAACGGCAATGATCGTATAAGGTGTCAGCAACTCCTTCTCCCTTGTGGCACTTTCAACATTACCTTACGATCACAGACAGAAAGTGAGCTTTATAGATATTCGACAACTAACTTGAAAACCGCAATATAACAATTTGTATTTTGTGAAGAGAGAAATGAAAGTCCGTCATATGTACGTTTGGCTTTATGCCTCGAAACAAGCAGAATAAATGATTAGCAAAAACACTATTAGATTTAAGAAGAATTAAAATCGCCGAAGAAACACTAAGCAATTGCTTTTAACACAGCTGAAGACATGTGTATAGAAATAGATTTGCAATGGTTTAATCATTTATTTATATAAAAAAATAAAAACTTATTTAACGTAGTTTTTATAATAAATTAACTTTCAAAAATCTTGTTACCTCCAGTGTACATAATTGTCCTTGTATTAAATGGACTGTTCAAAACAGCTGGAATTTTCACAATTTTTCTATAAGACCATTACTATAAACGTTGTCTATAAAAGATCTTTACATTCTAATTTGCAACTTTTGTACACACTAGTTCTCAAATACTGCTACTACTTATACACATCCAAAAAAATTTACTCGACGTTACACTATTAAATTGCCGTTTAAATCGTACATTCTAATAAATTGATCAGTGAATAAGAAATTCAAAAATATCGAACATTAGCAAAGGTTAGTAGTTCTAAAAAATTTACTAGCAAATTAAGAATATTACTATTATTTTTGATATTGCGTATAAGTACCAAATTCAGTTAACAAAATGAACTTCATAATTTTCTATAAGACCATTGTTGTCTACAAACCTTGTCTATAAAAAATCCTTTATCTTAGACCAGTTTTGATGCATTTTTAGTCACCAATTTTAGTGACTAAAATAGACTACATTCACTTGTGCTATCGCACATTTATTGGTTTCAAAATTCTCACTCGCATTTATAATGATGCATTTCTCTCAGTTATAACGTTGATAAGACTCTTCAATCAACGGTTATAATGAATGTTACCTTCAAATTGTAGGGGAAAGAGGGTAAGACGGCGAATCAGGGTAAGATGACGAATTCATAATTTCAGACGATTGTTATTAGATGGAGGTAGTTGGTTGGTTTCTTTAGCGCAGTGATAAAGTTTCTTACCTGTCTATATAAGAACCGTGAAAATATGACTTGCCTTGATGACAGTATTTTGCCATTTGTGTTCTGTGCTTGTGCTGTTGTAAGATTTGTAACAAACGAAACAAGCTTTATATAATTTTTGTGCAGTGTTTTCACCAAAGGAAACAATGACAGCGGCTGTGCAAGAGGTGAAGGCAGGTGCGGCTGTGAATGCCATTGCAAAGAAATGTAACATCCCAGAAGCAACTTTACGCCGCTATGCCAAGAAATATTCTGTGGAGGCTTATCCAACTGGCGCTGGTAGATTCAAATGTACATTTACTAATGAACAGCTAGATAATCTAAGAAATATGTAGAGGATCTAAGTAAAAGGCATTTGGGATTACACGCCAACAGTTTGCGAAAATAGTTTTTGACTATGCCGAGACATTAAAGATTCAACATCGATTCAATAAAGAAAGTAAAAAGGCTGGAAAAGATTTCATACAAAGTTTCATTACACGATTTAACTTTGCTTTGAGGAAGCCAGTAGCAACGTCAGCGGATAGGTTGGCGGCTTTTAATAGGGTAAATGACGAGTCATTTTTTAAACTTTATGAGGAGATTTTAGAAAAACAAAATACATTGAACATCAGATATTTAATGTTGACGAAACTGGCTGCCCTACTGTGCCTACTAAGACTCCTAACATATTAAGCCCAACAGGAACCCGCAGAGTGATTAAAATATCTTCGGCCGAAAAGGGCACAAATGTCACTCATGCTGTTTTAGCGCCGTAGGCCATTACGTACCCCATTCTTCATTTTCCAAGGGTAAGAATGCAACACCATTTCTTGTAATGGTGCACCATCAGGATCTTCGGCGGTGTGTAATGAATCAGGGTGGATGAATGCAGATGCTTTTATCCGAATGGTTGAATCATTTTATAAAAAATGTAAGACCTTCTAAGGAGAATCCTATTCTTCTTCTAATGGACAATCATTCGTCGCAAGTTACTCTACAAGCAGTAAATTTATGTCGTGAAAATTATATTACGGTTTTGGGTTTTCCTCCTCATACGAGTCACCGTATGCAACCACTCGATGCCCAGTTTTTATGGACCTTTTAAAACCGCTTATAGTCGAGCATGTAACGACTATCTAGCTCAACATCCAGGACAAGTTATCACAATCAAAGATGTGGCAGGATTATTTAATGTGGCTTACGACAAGGTTGCTACAATAAAAATGCTGTACAGGTTTCAGAGCGACTGGCGTAGTTCCACTGAATTCACAAATATTTAATGATTCATGATTCCGAGCCGTCAATGACCACGGAAAAGCCACTGGAACCTTCAAAGAATGTGGACAATGAAATATTAGGATCATTGCATACGTGTAAAGATCTTCCTACGAGTATGGATGCTGCAGCGTCAGCGTCACTCTCATGAATGAATGCTCTTTCAGCAGATGTTGCAGCAGCAGGACCCTCCAATTCCGGAACCATGTGTTTATGAGGCAGTAGCAGGACCGTCCAAAAAAACAAAACCATGTGTTTCTCTACCTTTTACCTGTTGCTTCTTACAAGAAAGAAAGCAGAGGAAAAACTACCATCACTGCTTATCACCGGCACTCCAGTTAAAAATGCACTAGAAGAAAAAAGAAATTGACAAAAGAATTAAAGAAGGAGACCAAAGAAAAAAATCGAAAGAAAGAGAGACCAGAAGCAAAGAAAAGTCTAAAACAGATAAAGAAAATAAAGGATTGAAAAAACAGAAACATGTGAGAAAATTAAAGTTTCCTGATGATGATAAAGAATCTTCAGATTCATCTATATCAGTCAATTATATGGAAGAAGATGAAGATAGTTTCTATTTGGAAGAAAAGGAGGACATTTGTTTAATTTGTAGTGACACGAGTAAAAAAGAAATTTGGTATGCTTGTTCCCTCTGCCGAAAGTGGGTTCATGCAGCTTGTTCTGGGCTAACATCAGCAGAGGCAAAACACAAGGCATATATTTGTGATTTTGTCAAACTTAATAATATATTTTTCTACAAATATTATTTTTCTTTTATTTGTTATTTATGGTCATCTTACCCTCCTACTAAATTCATCTTACCCGCACATGATGGCAGCACCCGACATCAAGTTATAAAGTGAAGAAAAAAAACATTCACATTAATAATATTGACATCACAAAAAATATTATTTGAAATAGAGCTTATCACTGAATGTTCTAAACTATGAATCAAAGTGTTAGATCAAAATATCAAGAAGAAAAAAAATAAATAAACTTACTATCGTCATCTTACCCTTCCTTTCCCCCTACATTTGTTCTCACATAAATTCTTTTGAATTTCACTAATTATACAATCAAAAAATTTCAATTTTTCTCATTATCACGTTCATAGAAATTTTGTTAGATTTAATATCACTAATTAAAAGTTAGTACGCAAATTATGCAAAAGTTATTAATTGCAAATTGTACACTCGTGGGCAAATAAATTTTTAAAACTTACAATAACAACACACATTTATTGTAATCCTTTATTTAACTCTATTTGCTGTTCTTTCTTTTTTTACAAATTAAATAACATTTTCAAGTCAATTTTTCTTTATTTAAATGATTTTTTCCCATTTTTTACTTATTCAAAAACCTTAATATGCTTAGACAATTGATTCAATAACTTTAAATACAAAAAAGTGTATACTTATAATATTTTTTTAGTTTGCTAACTAACTATCGACGGATTACATATAGAAGCAAATGAGCTGCCTTATTTATTTCTGCGGAAAATGTGAGACATTTTCTGCTAACACCTTTCAAATAATAAACCACACACGACGAAAACGAACATTGCCGTTAAAAACGAATTCGAACGCAACCGACTGGCCCGTATGACATGCAAGTCGAACAACACCGACTTAGCCCAAATATAACCGAACACGACCGACTGACCCCGAACATAACCGACTGCGCACGAACAGACGCGACAAATACCGAGCATTAACCCCGCCAAAAAGTGAGCCAGAAGCCCAACCATATAACTACTGTGTCAATTCTTACAGCTTTTATCCTCACGTTTGGAGTACCAATTGTCAATAAATCTGATCTGACGAAAATTTTATTGTAGGTAGGTCAGTACGTTCAATGATTAATGGGTAGTGTCACAAACTTTAAATTCAATAAAAAATCCAAAAATAACTATAAATAAAAGTATTATTTACAAAAAAAATCATTATAATTGTATCAAATTAAAAATAATGCAAAAAACAGGACAATCCCAAAAATGGAAGACAATTACAATCGGTTACGAAAATTGCATTAGCTTGTACACTAAAATTAAGGAGTGGTCAACCTCTCGTAGTAAGGGCCCAAGTTCCAGGTGAACCAAAGCCGAGAAGAAATTTTTAAAGACACTTCCTACACACGACAAAAATATTAGTTGTATTTAAGAACCTATGTAATACATAAATAATAATTATTAATTGCAAATGTTGCATGTTTGGACATCTTAATGCATTTTTTCTTAAAAGTTGTGTATCTCTGCATTTTTCGGTCATTTTTATTCATTTAGTTCTTAAAAAACGTACACATCATTGTATTATTTTCGACGATAGCTTTTCTCACTCGTCTGTTTACAAAATCTTGACAGTTGCAATTTCCGGACTGTATTATCGGCCAACATAAAATAACTTTATACTTTTTAAACATTAACACAATTATCAGTTACCATAGTTTTTTTTCATTTAGTAGCTAAGTGAACATACTGTAACAGTTGCAGTTCACAAATAACTAATAGATAAAATTTAAGGTGACGGCTCTAACGATACAACCCAAGAATATTGGGCTGACAGTAGCGTACTAAATGCTTGGAGGATCCCGAATTTATAAACGTTAGTACAGCATAGTGTCCGGCTACGGTCGGTGAGATGGGAAAGGTCCTTAGAAAGAGCTAAAAGAAATAACTGCTAAATAACGTGGCGCCACCTGCTGAGTAACGGAGAGAAATAAACCGATCAGCAGGAATTCCTTCTGGTTTTACTTTAAAATCTAACGCTACGCTAATGCAAATGTTAAGAAGAGAGACACAAAAGACACAGAAAATATAACACATAAGAATTTAAAATATTAGGATTATTTGGTAGGAACGACAAAGTCTGTCGCATAGACCTTGCATGCATTAGCAATAACCAAATACTTGCTGTTCGCGATCAAATTTGTATTAATGCAGTTCAGTTTATCGTTCATTAACCCCAGATTCTAGACAGTGTACCAATTTAACATTGGTGAATAAAAAAACTTTTATCCCAGGAATTATCAGACATGCACATTGTTGAGAAGGATTTGAGGTCCAGCTAAATCATATGTTGTAATTAGCAATTAATGAAACCGCTAAATCCACCAAAATAATAGTAGCGTCAGTAGTCGAGCACATTTTTCCACACTCAGGTATTGTGAAATTATCATCGAAGCCACATAGCAGTTTATGTTTAATTTTTGAGCTTCGTACAGCACGGCTATTCGCCCAGGAACAAAGAACGTTTTTCAAGATGTCGGCCCGCCGCTTTGAGTAGAAGTCCACAAAATTACGATTCGCCAATCGGACAATTCGGTTAAAGGCGGTAAATTTGATTCGTGTTGCAACAGCGCAACTTGAAGATTTCGAACCGTGATCAATACAAAAAAAAAAATTAGGATTTGATCGAATAAATCATAAATTGCTTATATCAGGTATAATTCATGCTAGATACTTTCCTATTGATTTTCGAAGAAGAATTCACTAGTGACATAAAAAATGGTTTCCATTTGAAAAAAAATGAGTATACAGGTATTTGTGGTTTTGAACCAAAAGTTTCGGACGCCCTGTACAATGTTTTCGGGCATTGAGAATGGTTTATATTAAGGCGTACTCAGACTTTAATACCTTATAAAATTATTTCTATCTTTTCAATAACTTCCACAGTACACTAATTTCTTTGATAAAAATTTTGAAATAAATCTAATAATTTAGAAAACCACCTGAAGCTATGGATATGAATTACAGGATCAAAAAAATTACACGAGAGTTATTCGACGGCACAAAGATATGCAGGGCGTTCCAAATTTAAAAAGAAATCAACTTTGGTTGAGGAAGTTTTCTGGATCACCCTGTATGCCAGGTTATCCCAAACCTAGACTGACCACCCTAACGTGATAACGAGATAAATATATTTGAATAAAACAAAAACTATCCGTTATAGCTGCTTAATTATGTTAATATTGGCTGTTAAAGTTACACCTACTTTAACTACCTTTAAAAGATACAACCCCTCCCTTAAATTTTAAATAGCAACATCTTATATTTTTATAAAATTTTTAATGCATGTTATGTCACGACTATGAAAAAATTTGTACAGAATTAAATCCGGTCACTAATTAGGGAAGAAAAAAGACTTTTTATTTATTCATGTATTTAAAAGTTTCAGTCAAAGGCAAGTTTTACAATATATTATCCGTTTAAGAGACTTAGTAATAAATTATTGATCATTAATTATATTAAATGTTCGAATTGCAATCTTCCTGCCTGAACACAATGTTCAAATCTTTCTAAAAAATATTTCTGTTACATTTGTCATTAATCATTTGAAGTTTAATTTGGCGGCATGCATTTGTGATTTTCTTTTTAAATCCTTAATGTTTTCTGCTTTAAATTGGTAAACTATGTCTTTCAAAGTTCCCACAGACCAAATAATCTAAAGGTGATAAATCTAGGGAACAGGTGGTCACTTAATTTCTGGTGAAAAATTTACGATAAAAAGAACTTTTCTTGCCTAATAGGGGGGTGCTATTTACAGGGTAATTTTAACAGCAAATATTACATGTACATTGGCTTGTAGTAAAGAATACTTTTTGTTTTATTCAAATATAATGATACGTTATCAAGTTATAGGGTTGAACAATTCAGTTTGAGGATACCCGGTGTATGAAAGTACACTCATGAAATTTAAAACTTGGACACCACAATTTCTGTAAACAAAAGTTTGCACATTGTGAAGCGGGCTTAAGGGTATCATTTACAATTCTAACAGCAGGTAGTCTCAGCAGGGGTTATCTTATAGAAGGACTGTAGAATGAATCATTACACTAAGCACGTTTTAGAAAATAGGTAATTTACGTTGCTTACTTAATTTTTTCTTTAAAGAGAAGGTATCGCTAATTAAACACCATAGCTCGATTAATTATCGAATCAAAATTTTGTTTAGGAAATGTTTACAAAATAAAATTAGAAATAATTTTGATTTAAAAACGTCTACAAGCAATAACTTTTAAATTAAATCAAAAACTAAACATGGTTATTTGGGTTGACTGATTATTACTTATTTTTAAATAAATCTAACCTACTAATTATTGTAAGTTATTAAAAAAAATCATTAAACTCTCTATTCATAATATTTAGTCCTTACAAAATGTATATTTTATGACGTTTCATTTTTTCTGTAGTTAATATAAAAAGTGAAAATAAAAACTAAGGCAATTCTTATTGTCAACGTATATATTTAGTTTTTGACAAGAATTTATTACATAATTATAATTAAGATACCAAGTTATAGTTTAAAATTAAATGAAAACGTTTTTTTAAATAAAGGTATTACTATATAAATAAATATAAGAAATCAATAATGGGTGTGACCTCCATTATTATTGATACATTCTTGGAGGCGTCTGCTCATTGACGCTATCAAGGTATCAATATAATTAATATTAATCGTTTCCCATGCGGTATCAATGGCTGCAATTAGTGCATTACGGTTTACTGGTATAAAATTTGGCCCTTGTTGTCTTCGGATAACAGCAAGTATTCGAGCCCAAACATTTTCGATAATGTTAAAATCTGGGCTTTTGCTGGCCAGGGTAACAGCTCCAAGTTATTTGCTTGTATCCAGTTGCGCACAACCTGCGAAGTATAGGGTCATCATATCCCGATAGTTAATTATCGAATGTTCCAAGAAAATATGTGTAAATAGTAAATGGAATCTACTAACGTAACGTTAAGTCGTTAATTATAGTTACATAACTCTCCTTTCATAAGATATAGTTCATATTAATATGCTTATTGTAAAGCTTCGTACACACCTGAACAACAAACCGAGGAACAAACAGAACAACGAACCGAACGGCAATCGGAACATTAATTTGGACGGTGCTACGTACGAATTTTAGAACAGATTCGCAAGTCCTGATTGTTCCACGAACGGTTTGCGGCGTTCCCGCAACTTGTCGGTTTTTTCTCCGACATCAAAGAAAATGCGCGCGAATGCGTTTGCAGGTTTGGACGAATCTAAACAAAACGGCGAACAAACTTATGCGGGAGAATTAAATTATTTATTTTTTCCTCCCTTTTGTGGGTTTGTTGTGTTTTAGGTAATATTATGGAGTTGACAGAAGAAAAATGTTTTAAATTAATCAGTGTTTAAGAATGCAAGAAAAAAATGATGTCCCTATTAGCATCATTTGGGCGGGAAATTTCCAAAATAAAAAAAAGCGAAGTAAATTATAATTTTTACTCTTCTTTGTGCGTAAAAATTTGGTTGGCACTATCTTCTTGTTTTCCGCAATTTTCTCTTCTCAATAATAAATATATATGAACTGAAAACTACTGAAAATAATTATGGAACAGCACAAACGTTCCGTTTGTTGTTCGGATTGTGGAAATCATAAAAGATCGTTTGTCGTTCTGTTTGACTTTCGGTTCGTTGTTATGTTTGTTGCTCGGTTTGTTGTTCAGGTGTGTACGAAGCTTTACAACTTAAGCAACAATTTTTGGCGAATAAAGATTAGTTTGTGATGTAATATTAGAAACACAAATTTATATCATATCAAATTTATGACAACTTAAAACCAAGAACGTGTATGTTATTGCTAAGAAATTATTAAGGAAAAAGCGCAATTGCAGTGTAAATATTTATAATTAGATATTTTCGAAAGTTTATAAGTCCTCTATTGTAATCTTAATACTTAAAAGAAAATCCTGTCCATTAGCATTATAAGGAAATGGCTTTACTTTATGAATAAGTTTCAATAACAATAGAATATCCTTGCTTGTTTAATTTACTTCCTTTGAGTCATATTGCTCTAAGGGTTGTTACATTGGTCATTAGAAGTATGTAATAAATAAACAATTACCTACTGTTTGAGAAGGGTAGTGTGAACCAATAAATAAAGTAAGAAATGTAAATTCCATTTTAGTTTAAAATTTCAAGTGTTGTGAAAATGCCACCTCATCTCGGTGCTGATTTGAAAGCGCGGATTGTTTCGGAATTAGCGGCGGGCCGTAGCGTGCGTGAAATTTCACGTATGTTAGATATACCAAAAAGCACCGTAGGGCATTACCGAGTAAAATGGAATCTTGAACACACTTTGGAAAGAGCCATCGGAAGTGGTAGACCTAAAGTATCTACACGTGCTCAAGATCTCGAGTTGTTTCATTACGTAACAGAACAACCATTTGCTACATACTCCAGGGCTATAGCAGATACACATTTTCCCGGATGCCGTATAACTGCACAAAAAGATTAAAGGAGATGGGAATAAAGAAGTATAATGCTGCTGCGAAAGAAGTTCTCAGTGACGAAAATATGAGACGTCGTCTGGAATTTGCAAGGCGATATGTGAACGAACCTTTGGAATTTTGGAATCGAGTGATTTTTAGCGACGAAAAACGTTCAATAGCCGCAACGATGGACCACTAAAAGTTTTTAGAATGGAAGGAACTCGTTACGAAAATAATCACATATGTCCTAAAAACGAAGTGGTTATTTTTCTGTGAATGTGTGGGGTTGGGTTAGCGCGCGGGGTCCAGGAGTTTGTTGGGCTATCGATGGACGTCTTGATTCTGCTGCGTATTTAGATATTTTGGAAACTATTATGAAACCTTCAGTCGAAGTGTTTTATCCAGACGAAGATTATATTTTCCAACAAGTAAGTATTCTTATTTCACTATACTTTCTCCAAAAATAGTTCGGGATCTGTTGAATTAACATTTTCATAATGTATTTTGTTGTTAAAGGACAACGTCCCTATTCATACTTCGCGGGTTGTGCGCAATTGGATACGAGAAAATAACTTGGAGCTGTTATGGTAATTGTCCACTTGAGATTAAATAGTCTCGAGAGCAGTCTCGAGACTTAAGTCACAAATGTATATGAACCGTAAGAGTACTCGCAGAACAAGTCATTACTAATCACCGAGACTGCATGTGTCGCGAATGGACACGTTCATTCCTCACTCTTGAGATCTAGTCTCCAAGTCTTTCCGACAATGTTTGAAGAGCTGAGAGCGCCCGTGTTAAATATTTACCATAATATATAAATTTTTTTAATTTTAAATATAACTTGGTATTTAAATTAAATTAAATTAATTTAAAATGAGTGCACACGACAATTGACAGATGACGACATTTTTGTGTTAATTTAATCTTTACGAGAAAAAGAAATTTTGTGGAATGTTAATCACAAGTTGTATAGGAATCGTGACAAGAAAACGAGTGCGTTTGAAGAAATCGCGACAAAATTTAATTGTGATGTAAATGAGGTACAAAGAAGTAAAATCATAACTTACATAATCAGGTGTGTATATTAATTGTTAAATTGTATATTTTTAATATCAAAATAATTTAAAAATAATTAATAATAAGCAAAAGGAAAATGTGTTCTCTGACGACATCTCGTGTATGAACATTGACATAATATCATAATAATCATAATTAATAATATTATATAATAGTTTATATAGTAGTTTAATATTTTTTTTATTCAATTGAACTTTTCAGGTTTCACACGAACTTCAAAAAGATGAAAAAGGTGAATAGTGGTGAATGGTGCAGATGACGATATGAAAGTAAATGGAGATTTTCTCTGTAATGACAGGTCACTGTACCCTACGTTATACCAATCAAAACACGTCAAACATGGTTACTATAATATTTAAATGGAAATTTGTATTTATGTCAATAAAATTGTAAGTACTTATAATTATTCAACTTATGAATTGATATTGCCATTGAACCTCACCAGCAGTTCTCATAAAATATTCTCTAAATTCGTCTCTCACATCTTTTTGAGATATTGAATAATTCCGCTGCCGTCCCTTTCTAGTGGAAACAATGTTCCTTCTGGTTGAAGTTCAGTTTCACCATTCGCCATTTACAATTTCACGAGTAATACGATTTCCGAATCAACCAAACCCAGGCACAGATAATAATTTGATGTAGAAATCAAAGTTATGCAATGCACACATTGCCAAAATGCTGCATTTTACTTTGTGAGGCGCTAAATGTATTGGTTTACGGAGGACTCTGAATTTACTGAACATAATGCCAAATGTTTCTATAATACGACGAGCCACTGCTTAGTCTATAGTTAAAAATTCGGTTCGGCCGTTGATTGATTATTGTAATTATCGTCAACCTTACGGGATTATGCGACCCAAATTTGTTCTAAACATCCGAGGTCAGTAGTATCGCTTTGTGCTAGAAAATGCGTCAATTGTATTGTAGAATTTACAGAACAGTATTGCCGATAAATGTGAAATAGAAAACTGTAATTTTGCTGATAGTTTTATGCTAAGAGCACGACATTGTTGCCATCACATCATGCCGTTGATTGAAATATTGGTGCGTCGAGTCAATGTTGACAAACAAACAAAAACATGCGTTCTACAATATACAGAATGTATTGATTTTTGTCGACGTACTAATTAAATGTGTGTCCTTTGTTATATATTTTTTTCTATTGTCTGTTAATTGTTCAATGTAATAATATTTATTTGTATCTTTCTTACGTAAGGTTATAACAATGGTTATACCATCATGACAAGCACCATATATGTACAAAGATTAATACATACACATGTGAATAAAGTTTATTATTATAAAAAAAAAAGCTGCAGATTTAAAAGTATTAATTTCGTAAAGAAATCGTTGAAAAACGTTCTCCCAAAAAAACAATTTACTTTAAATACTTTTGAAAATTCCATACTCATATATTTATTACATTAACATCATTATCCGTTGAAAATGTTTTAAAATCTATTAGGCTTACACCAAGTAAATTTCTAAGTACGGTCATTGAAATTAAAATTTTAAACATAGAAACGCTATCCCTTTTTATGTTGGAACGAATGTTGAATTTTCTTATATTACAATCTAACGTACTCAGCTGTTTGCATCTAAACAATATTATAACAAGCCTACTCATTTACTAAAGTTGTTGCTAAAGTATGCAATTGTAGAATTTCTGACTAAGCCGATAAGGAATGTGACTCGCAAACGATAATCCGGAAGACTCCTCGTAAGCTACATTTGTTTCAATACTGTTAATTATCGATCAGTTGGTTAAAAATAAAAACTATAATCGAACCTTAAGTGGAGGCTAATAAACATATTTCTAATAGCTATAATTACAGTGATGTCACAAAACCACACCGTAAAATAAGAATATTGTCGCATAAATAAGTGTAAATGTTTGGATATGTTTTATGTATATTATTGTATTAGGTAAATTATTATTTAATATTGTAAATTGTTTGTAAATTATTACTATTATTTCAGATCCAGTTGGAATTGTAATTTTGAAACAATGTTTATAATTAATGAGCTATTTTACTTTAATTAAGCTATTTTAATTCCGAAACCATGATATTTTGATACAGTTTCAAAAGTAAAATCCTAACTTTTATCTCTACTAACAGATAACAAAGTATGTCGCACTACGTAAATTATTTTTTTCCTCACGGAAAAGTGAAACCTGAATTTTAACACCAAATTTCCCTCAGTAATTTTCTGGTACTATTGTAATATGATTTTCAATATTAAATTGTCATTTATTTCGTCACAGAAAAGAATAATTATTATTATACACGTATTATCACACCGAGTCGGCAGACAGCACACCTCGAAACCCAAATCTAGTACTTTTATTTTCAGAAGTAATAGGAATAGGTTTTATTACCAAGTAAATTTAAATTTGAAGGTCTCGATGGAACCCACTTTCCCTAAAGCTGCAGTAACTTGTTGCCTTTGGATCTGAAGTTTTTGAAAACCAATTTTTATTTAAAATCCTTTTCAACTGAACACGTAAAACAAGTAGATACAAAACCAATAATTTTGCGTTTCTGAACTCTAGTGTTATTTCTCCCAGTATGTTCTACTTTATTCCTAACCAGTTGATAAATGACAAACAAATGTCAACATTATTGTTAGCAAGTTAAAAAATAAAGTGCAGCATAATTTGTAAAATAATTGTTTCTTATTTATCTAACACCGACCAAACCAAACTGTTTTAACAGTAACGATTTGCATATATTTTGGTAGTATTAAAAAAACATTATTATTCAAAATCCCAGATATGTCGTCAATGGTATTATTCATAAATGAAAAAATTCGTCACTTTTAATTACTAGTTAATACGTTTACTAAATATTTGAGAAACGTTTGCACAACATTGTATTGACAAAGAGTAAGTACACGGATTGTATGTTGCGCCATTTTACAACGGTGGAATAAATTGAACTATTCTATTTCGCGAGAATCGTACACATTATAACCCAGCGCTTCAGTACAGGTGAAAAAATTAAGCAAAACGCAACCCAACATGCATATGTGAATTGCATCCGTGATACAAGCAAATACAAGCGGTTGACTATCTTTACCAATATTTCCAATCAACCGGTTCAGCGCAGGTTGATTTCGGAACCCCTCGGGCTTTAAAAGTTTGTGACGTCATAGCAAGGCATCATCTGCTACCATTATGTATGGTACTAGCAAATGTCTTTGAGTAGTGCTTCTGGTTCAGGAAGAGTTAACTGTTTGCTTTCAAAAGCATCGTGTAAGAGCAGTTATTGAACACCCTCCATCAGAAATTCTACCATTACAGCCAACATCAACATAAATTAATTTATAATTGGCATCTGCAACTCCCATCAAAACAATGCTGTGTGTGTTCTTATAGTTACAGTAAAGGCTTCCACTATTTTTGTGGAGCCACTATTGTGTAATATGTTTGCAAATCAATCGCTCCCAAAGCAATGTGGGAATTGCCATTTTAATGCAAATTGATCTGCACATTCTTCAATTCTTCTGTGCTCGAAGGACACTGAAATAAAAGTACATTATTGTTAAATAATTATAAAAACAAAATCTAGCTTAAGACAATAAAAAATTTACAGCGTCTAAATTTAAAATTTTTAAGATTATAGAAATTTAAAAATTTTAAATTCAAGTGTAAAAATAACGATTTACTATAAAATGGTTTTAGATATGACACTGACGACAACTCGTGTCTATTCAAAATCGTTTTCTTCGTATATAATGATTTATTATTGAATTCAGAATTTTTTTTATTAATATATTATTTGGAGATTACGTCTCTTTAGATTAAAATCTTTAAAATCCAGATTACTACAGAGAGGGCTACTGAAAAGTGAATTCGTAAATCAATAACCAAATATTGATAAATGGATGAAAGAGCCACTGGTCTACCTATTCAAGTAACAATTCTTCATCATGTTCCACTCCAATGCCCTACGCCATCACCTACATTTCGCTGAGAGCATTCCTCCGTCAACAAGTAAAGGCCTCAGACAACACAAGAATATTATGATTCATTCACTGATTTGTTTTAACTAAATATAATTATTTAAATTTGTATACTCTTGTTACGTAAAACAGTGATAATAAGTGATAATATGTAATAAAATATAAAGTTAAAAATTTTAAGTTCAAATCAAAATTAATTAACGAAATTGTTCAATAAAAAATATAATAATAATACATGTTTATACATACCTTTAAATATTTTCCCTTTAAATTATCATACATAGCTTGGCATACTTCAAAACTATTCTTCCAATTGTACAAGGTAGGAATGCGGAAAAGGTATTGCAACTACTGTAAGCATCTCTAAAAGAGAAAATGACACTTGAAACAAAAAAAATCACGGAGATTTACACAGAGCGATATCTCCCGTGTTAATAGAGATAATCGAATTCTGTTTTTAAATTTTACTTATAGAGCTAAAATATTTATTTGATCTTCATTTTTAACTTACCTTTGTATACAACATACTATATATATAACACCACATACGTACCTGAAGCCAAAAAACGGAGGGGTGACCATTAATCTGTCATGAACAGGAATCGCTTCACGCAATTTTTTATCTTACACTTTACAATCTGGTGTTTTATTCAAATCCAAAAGCATTTCAAATTGCACCACAGACATCCGAATAAATTTTTAAACTACTGTGCATCCTCCAACCGAAGCTCATTTACAAGATTTGAAGCGGCTCCCAAGTCACTTCGACAGTCCACCCATTACCTAACCCAACATTTCTTTTAGCCCCGTTTTGTACAATATTATGCGCAGTGCAGAAAAGCTGAGACTGTATGAATCCATTTTTGTAATAAAGAAAATTAAACATTCAAATTTGTAAAAAACACGTGTGTACTTTCGCGGTCAAGTCTTTGAGTTTACTGTGTGTGTTAACTCTCTAGTCGACACCGAAATTGTCTTGGTCTCCCCGATTAATGTCACTTTCCAGTCTCCAAAACCTATCTCGAGATCGTGATTGATCTCAAATGGATAACATCCGAGATCAATCTCGAGACTTCTCTCGAGCTATAATCTCAAGTGGACACTTACCATTACCCTGGCCAGCAAAAAAGCCCCGAATTTTAACATTATCCAATGTTTTTGGGCTCGAATATAACTGTTATCCGAAGACAACAAGAGGCCAAATTTTATACCAGTAAACCCCCATGTACTAATTGCAGCCATTGATACCGCATGGGAAACGATTAATATTAATTATATTGATACCTTGATAGCGTCAATGAGCAGACGTCTCCAAGAATCCATCAATAATAATAGAGTCCCACACCATTATTGATTTCTTATATTTATTTATATAGTAACTTTATTTAAAAAAAAGTTTTCATTTTAATTTTAAACTATAACTTGGTATCTTAATTATAATTATGTAATAAATTCTTGTCAAAAAACTAAATATATACGTTGACAATAAGAGAATTGCCTTAGTTTTTATTTTCACTTTTATAATAACTACAGAAAAAATGAAACGTCATAAAATATACATTTAGCAAGGACTAAATATTATGAATAAAGTATAATGATTTTTTTTTTAATAACTTACAATAATTAGTAGGTTTGATTTATTTAAAAATAAGTAATAATCAATCAACCCAAATAACCATGTTTAGTTTTTGATTTAATTTAAAAGTTATTGCTTGTAGACGTTTTTTAAATCAAAAATTATTTCCAATTTTATTTTGTAAACATTTCCTAAACAAATTTTGTTAAATAGTCAATCGAGCTATGGTGTTTGATGGCGATACCTTCAAATATATTCTTTAAAGAAAAAATTAAGTAAGCAACGTAAATTACCTATTTTCTAAAAACGTGCTTAGTGTAATGATTCATTCTACAGTCCTTCTATAAGTTAACCCCTGCTGAGACTACCTGCTGTTAGAATTGTAAATGATAACCTTAAGTCCGCTTCTGAATGTGCAAACTTTGTTTACAGAAATTGTGGTGTCCAGTTTTCAATTCCCTGAGTGTACTTTTAAAATGTGCAACTTTTAGTTTATATGGGAAGCCTGCTGACACTTTTTCAAACAAGTAGTCTGGGGGATCATAATTGGACAATTACACACTAACGGACACACTTTACATGGATAGAAAGTGACTGGAAATACAAGTTCGTGGAAGGTTTCTTATTTGTTGAATCAACCAATTTTTAAACGAGTTTGTATTGCCACTAGTGTTTCTGCATGTGCCTTTTAAGTTTCCTGAATCGCTACAATAATGCAACATTACGTAAAGGGTTTTCATGAGTGTGTGTCCTATTGTGCAGTGCAAAGAACTTTTGGTTACACCTATAGTTGCATTTATAGCAGTTAAAGGCTTCTCTCCAGTGTTGGTACATAATGGGTTTTCAAGAAACTTCCGCTACACTACAGCGATAATCACAGACACTACACCTAAAGGTTTCTCTCGGAGTGTTGATACATGTGGGTTTCAAGCTTCCCGGCTACACTACACTTGATAATCACAAGCGTTACATCTAAAGGGTTTTCTTGAGTGTGCTTCCTATTGTGCCGAGTCAAATTACCTTTGTCTTAACGCGTTATAGTCACATTTATCACAGCTAAGGTTTCTCACGGAGTGTCGGTACATGTGGGTTTTCAAGCTTCTCGCTGCATTACATCGATAATCACAAACATTACCGCCCCCAAGGTTCCTCTCTGGGTGTTGGTACATGTGGGTTTTTCAAGTTTCTTGCTTTCGACTACCGATAATCACAAACATTACACCGAAAGGGTTTTACTTGAGTGTGTGTTTGCTGCTGCTGGGAGTCAAAAGTACTTTTGTCCGCGACACTTATAGTCACACATATATCACAGCTAAAGGTTTCTCTCCTGAGTGTCGGTACATGTGAGTTTTCAAGCTTCCAGCCACACTGCCCCGATAATCACAAACATTACACCTAAAGGTTTTTCTCGAGTGTGTGTCCTAAGATGAGTTTTCAAAGCACTTGTGTTCTGACGCCTTAGTCACATTTATCACATAGGAAAAGCTTCCTTTTAGATCGTTTTGGATTTATTTTACGGCAGTTGCAATTAAACAATTTGTATGAGTAAACTCAACAATTTTATTGCTTTTAGTCCGATAACCGCAATCGTAACATTCACCTACATTCTCTTCAGATTTAATATTAAGTGCATTGCTTTGTGCTTCACTAATGAGAATCATTAAGCGTAGTATATGCACAGATATGACATTTAAATAAGTGAGCAGATATATGATTGGTTAATTTCACGTTTGTATTTATTAACATAATTACATTGATTGCAGTAGTACAAAATATCCGATGATATGGAATTAGATCCATGCAGAGAGACATGTCACTATTAAATAACACATGTTCATCTTTAATATCTCTTCATTTTCATTCTTGATCGCAACTTACGACAAACTCATCTTTGATTTTACTAACCAATACTCTTCATTACCAAATGAAGAACAGTTTGCGGATATGAATGTGATAGGTCCTCGGTTTTAAAATGTTTTCATTTGTAAAACGACTTGGTGTTCTTCATCAATTTTGAGCTGGCATTTGTTACACACCAAATGGGTTTCATCGATGCTCAAATCCTTTAATGTAATTCAAACCATTAAATAATTCAGAATGTTATGATACTTACCGCTTTTATATGTAAGGTCGATAGTTTAGGATGTAAAATTGAAGGCGTGGCTTAGGGGATGAAATAGGGTTTCTTCCTTTATTTCTTTTAAACAAATTTGACAGGATATTTGTCGTTTGTGCCATTTTAATGAACTATTTATTTATCTTATGATTAATGATTATTTGCAGCTGATCTGTTTATGCATACTTCGTAGTGACTGTTGTATCTACAAATACATGGAGCTCAGAAATATTATTCCGGATAGACCCGTTTAGTAGTGACGTCACAAACCAACCGCGTAATTCAAAAATTCGATATTTTGCCAAAATTGTAGACGAAAAAAGTGAACCTTAAGTACAAGGAGAAGGTTAATATTAAAATAGATAAAATAAAAAGGTAGTTGGTTTTTCAGCATTACACACGCATAAATAAGAAAAATCGTTGCCATATTCACTAATTCTGAACCTTCCCACTAAACAAGGAACATTAAATAGTATATTATTTTATTAGGATTAAAAGTGTTGGTTTTTGCGAGCAAATTTTGCATTGGCGAGGCGAAGCGTAGCGTAACAAAATTGCGAAGTAATTTTAGAAATACACACTGGGTTAACCTTATACTTTGTAATTGCGGTTTTCCTTTGTTGTTCCTGTTTGTTCTGGTTTCTTTATTAGCTTATTTATTTGTTTACTTCATTAGTTTGTTTTTATAATACTTAATTTTATAGTACATACTACCGTGGTACCATTTTATTAGTATTAGTAGGATTTTTTCATACTTTGTTTTAAAATGTTCGATAAATACAATCAAAATTACAGCTAAAAAGAAATTAAGAAGATACAATTGGAATACAAAAATAAACATTACCTATCTACAACAATTGTTCAAAAGCTGTCCATTAACGTCCAATGCATTTCTGAACCCTCATAGCTGTTTCTCGTAAAACGTTAGCTGCTGTTGTGCTATTAATTACTCTTAGCTCAGAAACAATTTTAACGTTTGAAGTGTCACTTATGTGTTATCATTACATTCAGCAAAAAATTATGCAGATTTTAAAATGCAATAATATAGGGTTTTTCATTTAAAAAAAGTTTGTGTCACTTACGGCGAAACTAAATGAAAAACGGGGTGTACCATGATCCTGTTACATCCGGTATATGCATTATGAATAAAGTTACTCAATTGACATCAAATTCATTTATATTGATGATCTGTCAAATATCGGTTTCCGTCATTTAATCTTGTTTACGTGTTAGTTTATTGTCAGTGTGTGTAATTTTATTTATTAAATACGCTTGTTAATTGTTTAAATTTTAAATTGTTAACAACACATTTAATTATGTGCTGTTCGTTAAAATCATTTAAATTCTTGACCCACACGACCTAATTAATTTAAGCCTTGAGGAAGCCCACGCTTGTTGGGCGAAATGTCGGCAGAATTTAACTTTGAACGTGGTATTATTCTTTTACCTCTACTAAAGGAGTTCTTCTAAAAACAGAAAATTTATGAATTACATGTGGGTAAATCATCTGCATAACCTTAGACTTAGAACATCTGTGTTTCCATCTATGTTTAGTCCACGTAGAGTATGTTTCTAAGTCGTTGATATAGAGAACAAACAGTAGAAGACTTAGTGGATCTCCTTGTATCACACCTTATGATATTTTATTGGGTTTGAATCTCCGAAGTTGTTTTTATCTTTAGGTTAGCTTTTACGTATAACTCTTGTAGTATTTTAATTAGTTTCGTAGATACATACACCTGAGATATATAGGTTCTCCCATAATTTGTTATGGTTCACAGCATCAAAAGCTCTATTAAAATCTATAAATACTGTATATATTGTTCTTCTTTTCTTCTGTAGGAGTATTTGTATTATTGCTGTTAATTGAATAAACTAGAATATATTTTAATTAACAAACGTTAATTCTTACAACGACTTCTTTTGTTTTGGTCACACGCCTTACTCATCAGTGACTCTCAAAATCTTATATCTATAACTAACAAACTCAAAATCCAGTGTTCCTAAACATTAAACATAAGTTACAATAAATTCTATTCATAAAAATAATTCTATTGCTATTCTTTAACACACCCTCTCAATAAAATTATTTTTAAAACATAAACTTGTTTCACATTAAATCCGATTCACAAAAAAATAACTAATCAATACTAAAACTAATTTGTTCTAAGCCATAGTTTGTCTCGAAATCTATAAAATAAAACTTTCCCTAATGGCTTTGTAAAGATATCCGCTAATTGATCTTCACTCTTAACATAGACCAATTTAATTGTCCCTTCAGTTATTTTTCTTTAATAAAATGATATTTAATATCAATATGCTTTAGACGTTTGTTATTTTCTGGATTTTTGGCTATCTTAATTGCCGATTGATTATCCTCAAAAATTTGTATAGGCTCATTAAATATACATATCTTAAAATCTAAAATTAAATTTTTCAACCAACACACTTCACTTGTCGCCATACTTAACGCAACATATTCAGCCTCAGTAGACGACAAGGATACACAAAGTTGTTTCTTTGAGCACCAGGAAACCGTACAGCCAAACATTTTAAAACAATAACCTGTTGTTGATTTCCTGTCTTTACAGTCACCACCCCAGTCAGCGTCTACATAGCCTTGTAGTGCAGTATCAGAATTACGCCTATAAATTAATTTAAGATCTACAGTGGCTTTTTCATATCTCAACACACGTTTTAACGCTTTATATAATTCATCGCTAGTACAACTCTGAAATCGGCTTAATAATGCTACACTAGCACACAAATCAGGCCTTGACCCAGAAACTGCGTACAACAAGCATCCGATTAATTGTTTACACATTTTGGTTAGTTCTGCATCATCACAAATGTCCTCTACCAATACAAATTTAAAGTTTTGATCCATCGGAGTACTCATTGGTTTACAGTCGGTCATTTTAAAACGTTCTAGAACATTTTTCAAATATCTTTCCTGACTGATTACAGTAATACCCTTTTTAAAATCATGTTGAATATTTATGCCTAAATAATTTGAAACTAAACCTAAATCTTTATTTGAAAATTCTTGTTTAAAATTAATTTAAGCTCATTTAATTCATTCTCATCAGTTCCGCATATTAGTAAGTCATCCACATACAACAAAATAAACAATTTTTACCATCTTTACATTTTGCATACAAACAATAATCATTCGTTGACCTTATGAAACCTTCATTCTGTATAACAGAATTAAACTTTTCATTCCAATATTTGGGTGATTTTTTCAAGCCATAAATGGATTTATTTAACTTACATACAGTGTTCTCATTTTGTTTGATGCCGTCAGGTAATCGCATGAACACTTCCTCGTCGATTTTTCCGTACAGGAACGCTGCGCACACATCCATTTGAAATACTGGAAGTTGTAATTTATTTGCCACTGCCAGAAAAACCCTAAAAGTAGTTAGTCTTGCTACTGGCGCGTATATCTCGCTCAAATCCAACCCATCTTGCTGTTCAAAGCCTCGCCACCAATCTTGCCTTGTACTGCGCATCACCATTTTCATCCGTTTTAATCTTAAACACCCACTTACTGTTTATTGCCTTTTTGTTCATTGGCAATGTAACCTCACTCCACGTGTTATTATCTCGTAATACATTTATTTCCTTTTGAATAGCTTCTTTCCATTTACTTGCATCACTCATTTCCATAGCTTCATGATATGTTGCTGGTTCTCTTCCTACACATAAAAATTTGTTTCATAATTCTTTAACCAAGAAGAATTCTTGTTTCTCTTCGTGTTCTAAGTTCTTCCAAAGGTTCTCTTTGTTCTTCACCACAATTTTGATCCGCCACACCATTTGCGTGAGGTTCTTGATCAATTGTTTCTTCAACTTGTGATTCACATTGAGGTTCTTTATCTTTTCTGTCTTCATCACTTTCTTCGCTTGCAACTTCTAAATTTTCTTCAACTAATTTGTCCATTTCAATGCTGTTGTTAGTCTTTATTGAATCCTCTGCTTTGTCTATGGTGAAAACTACATCTTTCTTAATTTCAACAGATTTCCTAGCTGGAAAATAAATTCTGTAGCCCTTTGTATCTTCCTCCATAGCCCACTAAATTCCTTTTTCTCCTTTTGAATCCCATTTTTGTCTCTTTTGTTTCGGTACATGAGCGAACACTTCCGAGCCAAATACTTTTAGATTATTAATGTTAAATTTCCTTTTACTCCAAAGTTCATATGGTGTTTTCCCTTTGACAGTGCTTGTGCCGGTTCGATTCAATACATATACTGATGAATTTACTCCTCAGCCCAAAACTCCTTTCCTAGCTCTTTTGCTTGTAACATTGTTCGTGCTGCCTCCACCACCGTTCTCATTTCTCTTTCTATCTTCCCATTTTGTTCAGGAGTGTACACTATTGAAGTCTGATGTCTAATTCCATGTTCTTGCAGAAAACGTTCCATAGAATTATTTATAAATTCCGTTCCATTATCAGAACGTAAGACTTTATTTTACGGCCTGTTTCTACTTCAGCATGTTTAATAAAATGTTTTAACTTGTCTACAGTTTCATGCTTATTTTTTCAAAAAATACACTGTTCTATAATGAGAATAATCATCTTTACATAACAAAAATACCTTGACTTTCCTAGCGAGGTCACTTCCATAGGGCCACATAAATCTACATGCACAAGCTCACCTATCTCAACAGTTTTAGTTTCACTCTGATAATATGGAAACTTATCAGCTTACCTTTCAAGCATGCCACACAGGTTCCTTGTTGGTCGTTAGTATACTCAATGCCTTCTTTCTCTAGTATGCTTTTAACCTGTTGAATGTTTTGGTGAGCACATCGCTCATGCCAAACGGTTAAACTTTCTACAACATTACTTATATTGGCTATTTCATTAAAACATTTGTCATTCAATCGAAATTTCATAACATACATTTTTCCATTCCTTTCACCAACAGCTGCTACTACTTTACTTTTCATTAACATACATTGTTCAGCGTTTGACGTAAACTCATATCCCCTATCTACAGCACTACTCACCGAGAATAGGTTTACTGTTAGTTCTGGCACATACAGCACATTGTTTAGAGTAGTTGTAATCCAAGACTCACCATTGTACGCTTCTAAGTTTATTTGACCAATCCCTTTGGCTTTAATTAGGCTTCCATTTCCAATCATCACCATCTTATCAATTGGCAAGTCCTTCATGTTGATGAACCATTCTTTCACATAACACATGTGTTCACTAGCACCAGTATCAACATACCAACAATTATTTGATGCTTGTTTGTCCAATCCAGAAACTACAAAGGCATTACTTAGTCTTGCTTGACTTCTTTCTTCTTTACTTTTATTCTGTTTCTGTAGTCTATAACGGCATACACTTATAAAGTGTCCCGGTTTCTTGCAGTAAAACATATAGGTTTATCCCTCTTATCTGTTTTTTGACAATCCCTTTGGTAATGGCCCTGTTTGCCACATTTGTAGCACTCCATTCCTGCTCGTGCACTATTAGCTGCTAATGCCGTTGCAGTGTTTTCCTCTCGATTCTTTAATCGTTCCTCTTCTACTAAGAGTCTTGCTATTAGCTCATCTAGCTTTTGTTGTTCCTGTGCAACAGATTCCCATGCCGAGACCAGGTGCTTATAATCACCTGGTAACGACATTAATAATTTTGTTATTAACATTTGATCTGAAACACCATGACCTAGTTGTTTTAATTGATTATTAATTTCCTGCAATTTCGCTACATGCAGTGACATTCCTTCACCTTCATACTTATATGCGAAAAATCGTTCCTGAATAAGGTGCACACTTACATTTGAACTCTGTTCAAACACACTCAGTAATTTTGTCCACATCTGTGCAGATGTCTCACAGGTAATTACGTGAATCATTGCGTTTTCAGACAAACGTGTAACAATTACACTCTGTGCCTTCGCATCCTTCTTCAGCCATGCACTTACATCTTCCTGTTCCGGTTTAACAGTTGTACCGTTAACAATCTCAAACAAATCCAAGGCTCTCAGAAGTACTTTTAATTGAAATTTCCACACATTCCAATTTTTCGTACCTTCTAATTTAATAAGCACGGTTGTATTTTCGCCTTGATCCATAATATATGTTTTCCGCGTTTTCCAATACTTATTCTAACCTGCAATCTTCTTTCACCTATTAGAGCAGTTTTTCTTTACCTTTCTTCTTAATTTAATTAACAAACGTATTGGCAAACTTATTTAACGCGGTCTGGGCCCATAACCAATTGAATAAACTTAGAATATATTTTAATTAACAAACGTTAATTCTTACAACGACTTCTTTTGTTTTGGTCACACGCCTTACTCATCAGTGACTCTCAAAATCTTATATCTATAACTAACAAACTCAAAATCCAGTGTTCCTAAACATTAAACATAAGTTACAATAAATTCTATTCATAAAATAATTCTATTGCTATTCTTTAACACTGTTAACGAGAATATGTTATCAATGCAGTCGCTGTTTTTCCGGATACCCATTTGGGTTTCTTGTAGCACGTTGTTTTCTTCACATCACATATAAATTTGGGTAAACAATTTGCAAATGCAGTTGATCAACCTCGATAATTGAACGGATATTCTTCATTTCCTTTTTGGAATATGTAAAACAGTTCTATTGATGCCCATGATGATTATGTTTCATCTTTTGTAGTCAAATAAAAAGTTGTTAAGAATTTAATTATGTATAGAAATTTTCAAAAAAACTTCACTCCTCCAAAGGAAGTGTCTTCCTAAAACAAACTTGAACCAGGAAGTGTTTGTTGATGGTTTCAATCTGTGATAAAAGATTTCTCAAGCACCATGTATAAGTAAGCGCGTCTCTGTTTGTAGATACAACAGTCACTACAAAGCTTGCATGCTGTGAATAAGCATTAATCAACCATCAATCGTAAGATAAATAATAATTATACAGTTCATTAAAAATGTCAGAAATGTCCTGTCAAATTTGTTCAAAAGAAATAAAGGAAGAAACGCTACTTCATCCGCTAAGCAGCGATTTAATTTTACACCCTGATTTGTCAAGCTTACAAATAAAAGCGGTAAGTATCACAACCTTCTAAATTATTTAATTATTTGAATTCTATTGAAGGAATTGGGTATCAATGAAAATCCACTTGCATGCACCGAATGCAAGCTCAAAATGATGAAGAACACCAAGCCTTTTCGCTTAAATGAAAACATTATAAAACTGAAAACCTACCACATTCATTTTCGACAAACTGCTCTTCACTTTCTAATGAAGAGTATTGCCTAGAAAAATCAAAGATGAGTTTGTCGGAAGTTACGATCAAGGATGAAAATGAAAAGATTATTAAAAATCAACATGTGTTATATAATACTGATGCGTCTTTCTGCATGGGTGAATCTATATCATCGAAAAATTTGTACTACTGCAATCAATGTAATTATGGTAGTAACGACAAACAGATATTAACCAATCATATATCTGCTCACCTATTTAAATGCAATCTCTGTGCATACTCTACATTTCATGATTCCTCATTAGTGAAGCACAAAGCGATTCATATTAAATCTGAAGAGAACATAGCTGAATGTTATGATTATGTTCTCAAACTAAAAGCAATACAATTTCTGAGTTTCCTCATAAAAATTGTTTAATTGCAATTTCTGTAAAAATAAATCCAAAGAACAATCTGAAAGGAAGTTTTTTGTTTGTAATAAATGCGACTACAGATGTCACAAGATAACTGATTTGTATAGGCATCTTAGGATACACACTCAAGAAAACCATTTCGGTGTAATGTTTGTGATTATCGCTGTAAATTAGCGATAAACTTGAAAATCCACATGTACCGACACTCCGGAAAGAAACCTTTTAGCTGTGATGTATGTGACTATAAGTGTCGTGATAAAAGTACTTTGACTCAGCACAGTAGAACACACACTCAAGAAAAACCCTTTCAGTGTAATGTTTGTGATTATCGCTGTACATTAGCGGGAAACTTGAAAACCCACATGTATCGACACACCGGACAGAAACCTTTTGGCTGTGATGTATGTGACTATAAGTGTCGTGACAAAAGTACTTTGACTCAGCACAGTAGACTACACACTCGAGAAAAACCCTTTCAGTGTAATATTTGTGATTATCGCTGTAGTCAAATAAGAAATTTGAAAACCCACATGTACCAACACTCTGGAGAGGAACCTTTTAGGTGTAATATTTGTGATTATCGCTGTAGTGTAGCAATAAGCTTGAAAACCCACATGTACCGACACTCTGGAGAGAAACCTTTTAGCTGTGATAAATGTGACTATAAGTGTCGTGATAAAAGTACTTTGACTCAGCACAGTAGAACACACACTCAAGAAAAACCCTTTCGGTGTAATGTTTGTGACTATCGCTCTAATCGAGCAAGAACCTTGAAAATCCATATGTACCAACACTCTGGAGAGGAACCTTTTAGGTGTACTGTTTGTGATTATCGCTGTAGTATAGCGAGAAGCTTGAAATTCCACATGTACCAACACTCTGGAGAGAAACCTTTTAGCTGCGATAAATGCGACTATAGGTGTTGCCAAAAAGTTCTTTTGATTCAGCACAATAGGACGCACACTCGAGAAAAACCCTTTAGGTGTAACGTTTGTGATTATCGTTTTAGTCAAGCTGGACACTTGAAAACCCACATGTACCAACACTCCGGAGAGAAACCTTTAAGCTGTGATAAATGCGACTACAGGTGTTGCCAAAAAAGTGCTTTGATTCAGCACAAAAGAACACATACTCTTGAAAAACCCTTTAGGTGTAATGTTTGTGACAATCGCTTTAGTCAAGTGGGTCATTTGAAAACACACATGTACCAACACTCTGGAGAAAAGGGTTTTAACTGTGATAAATGCTCGTATAAGTGTGGCAGTAAAACTACTTTGTCTCGCCACAATAGGACGCACACTCAAAAAACAACTCTTTAGATGTAATATTTGTGATTATTTTAGTAGCGAATCATGGAACTTGAAAAGGCACATGCGGAAACACTAGCGGGAATACAAAACTCTTCAAAATTGTTTGATTCAGCACATAAGAAACCTTAAAAACTGTTAATACCTTCCACATACGTATATTTCCACTCACTTTGTACATACTACGATATACATATGTAGACATTAATTCTATAAAATTTTAGGTATTAGTTGTTATTACATAGGTTCCAAAATACAACTAAAATTTTTATGGTATTCTATTTATTAATTAAGTCACGTACCTCTAGGTCCCCTTACAATATCAGTATTTATATTTGTTATTGATATTATTAAAGTTTAAAATTTTGCTGTTTATGTATAACCAACAAAAATGATTTGCTATTCGGTGAAACGTCACTACATGCACTTTTGGAATATTTCAAGCTAATAAGTTCATTTTTCCATGTTGAACATCTAGTGTGTTGATAGTTTCAAATTATTTTATATGCTTTTAAATCATTAGCAAAGATTACAAATTCAGTACCAGTCGATCATTAAAATAAATGTTGAGGAGTAGTGGCCCAAGATGGGAGCCTTGCCGAACTCCCGATGGAACTTAAAAGTTTTTAAAATAAACGTTTTTATTTTTACCATTTGTTCTCCATTTTGCTAGTACGAAGATAATGTTAATAATAATAATTTATATCCAGCAGACTAAAGTCTTTAAGTGGATATATTAAATACAATTTAACAATATATTAAATAAACAACAAAAATAGAGAACAAAGAAAACATATTACAAATAACTAAGAACTAGTTTTAGTTAATGCCTCATAGAGTCTGTTTTTATTTTTACGGGTTGAAAAATCATTAAAGAATATGTCAAGATCAGCAACATTACTTAAGCTATTATATAACCTACAGAAATGTATTATAGGACTGTTGAGATGGAAATGCGTGTTAGAATTTGGTACAAAAAAGTAACAGGTTGTCTACTTAATAGCATAGAAATATTAAAATTTTGCCTCCTATTCATAAAGATTCTAGTTTGTGTATCATAATTATATGATTTACACTATCAAGACAAGTCACTTGACGATTTTTCTAAACCAACCAAGCACATAATTTTGAAAAGTCATTAAGTTTGTGAGCGTAGAACGACCGGGTAAAAACCAAATTGTTGTGGTATGAGAAAGAGGTTGAAGTACTGCAAGTAATTTACGACAAACCAAAGTTTCAAAAATTTTTGGGGTATTTTTGGATATATTAGATTTGTTGCTGGACTACTGTTCCAGCTAAGTGGAAAAGAACCATTTTTGAAGGAATTATTAAATTAAATAAACAAAGGTAAACTAATGCTTCCAGAAATCATACTTTATATACAGTGTGAGTGTAATAAAGTATGGAATAAAATTCATTAAATTTACATCCTTATTTTTATGCAATTTTTCTCGGACAGGTCAAACTTTTTAAACTTAAAACTAAATACAAAATTTAACTAAAAAAACCTTAACAATCATTTTCTTTTTATCCATATTTGATTCCATCCATTATTAAATCGTTGTATTTGTCGTTATATCTTCCTTGTCTAATCTTCGTTCTTCTCTCCTGCACCTGGTTATGTTTGTCTTTTTTACTATCTCTTCTTTCATCTTTCTTCCTTCACCTCTTAGCTTTTTTTTTTTTCTTGCGTATCCTCCTCTTTGATAATATGCTTTCCTATCTTCTTTACCTTATTTCACTTTTTGTTCCTCTATCTCTTTCTAACATATGTACAGCATTTTATTCTCTTTTCTGTTTTCCATCTTTTCCCTCAGTTTCAATGCTCTATTTCTTGTTTGAATTATTAGGTTTCCTAGTCTTTTATTTTCTAATCCTAAAGTCCACCTCTTTGAATAACTAATTCCTGTTTCCTCTTCAACCTCCCATCCTCTCTTCTCTAAGCTTTCAGTATTTTTCCTTTCCTCTCCTCCATCACTTTCCTCCTCTCCAACACTTCCCTCATCCATTGTTTTCCTTCCCCTTTCTCTCCTAGTAGTAACTTCCATTCCTTTTCCTCGTGTCTTGTTTCCTTTATCCCTCTTTCATATGTATTACATTTTCCCATTCATCCCCACACAACCTGCATAATCTCTCCTCATCACTCATCCAATATTTATTTTCATTTTCTTTATTACCCATTCCGAACGTTGCAATCATTCTTATTTTATTCATTCCTTTTCCTTTGTTATGTACTTTGGTGTTTTGTCTGTCATTATTTTTATGTATTTCTCGTTATATTTTCCTTCCTTGATTTTTGCCCTTCTTTCCTGGTTCTGAGTATCTTTATCTCTTGCAATTATTTCCTCTTCCATCTTTCTCCCCCACTCTTAATCTCTTTATCTCTTCTCTCGCGTATCCCACTCTTTCATTGTATATTCTTCTTTCTTCTGTGCCTCGATCCTTTCCAACATTCATATAGTATTTCATTTTCCTTCCTACTTCCTATTTTTCTTCATACCTTACTGCAATTCTTCCTGCTTGTATCCTTATTTTTTCTATTTCTAGCTCTTCTTCCACTATATACCCCGGTGTCTCCTTCTCTAGTCCTAACGTCCACCTCCAGTATTTCTTCTGTATCTTCTCCAGCTCTTGTATTCCCTCCAACCCCAAATCTCCGCTCCATACAGTACCACACTTCTTACCAACTTTTTAAACATCCATCTCCTTTTCTCTATATCTTACCAAATATCCTTTCCCTTACCCCCATACTTGTCCTACTATTCTATTTCCTTTCATTTTCATCTCTTTTATATGGTCTCCATCTTTGTTATCGTATCTGATGTTGTAACCTAAGTATCTATACTTGTCTACTCTCTCTACCTCCTCCCTCCCCCACCACCATTTCACTTCCTTTCTTCTTCTTTTTTCTTTTTTAAATTCCATAATTTTTGTTTTACCGACATTTGCTGCTAGTTTTTCCTTTTCCAGGTATTTCTTCATAAATTTAACTACTCCGCATCTCTTTTCATTTCTCGCTATTGCCACAATGTCATCCGCGTATGCTAAAACTCATATCTTTTTCCTTCCTACTACTATCCTCCTACTTGATTTTTTCCATTTCATCCTAAAGATCACTAATGTATGTCGTAAATAAGATTGGGTTTAGCGGACATCCCTGTTTTAGTCCTTTTTCCGTCCTAAATTCTCTACCTAGCTTCCTCCCTACCCTCGTTCTACACATTGTTTCTTCGTATATTTCCTCTATTGCATTTTTTATATCTCTGTTTATTCCTACCTCCTCCATCCTTTTCCATAATACCCCTCTTTCCACATTATCAAATGCCGCTTTAATGTCTAGGAATATTGCCTACATCTTTCCTTCTTTCTTTGCTAACTCTTTATTGATTATGTGCTTTAATATGTATATATTATCTTTCGTTCCTTTTCCTTTCCTAAATCCTGCTTGCCAATCCGGTATTATATTCTATTCTTCTATTTCTTTTTCCATTTTTTCTAACTATTTCCGCATATATCTTATAGCCCGCATTCATTATACTCACTCCTCTAAAGTTGTTCGCTTTCTTCCTATCTCCCCTTGTAAATTGAGCATATTATTGCCTCTCTCCATTTTTCTGAAACCCTTCTCCTTTCCAGATTCTCTCGAATACTTCTCTTACTTTTACTCACATTCCTTCTCCGATGTACCTCCATTGTTCTCCTTGTATTCCATCCGTCCCTTCTGCTTTTCCTTTTTACTTTATTTATTGCTCTCTCCATTTCTTCTTTTCCTATTCCACCCTCTCTGTGTCTTATCCTTTTTTTTCCAACTTCTTCATTTCTTGCTTTTTTTCACTCTCTCCTACTAACTTCTTACAGTGTTCTTCCCATTTTTCCTCATCTATATTTGCTTCCATCCTTCCTCCTTTTTCCTCTTTTTTATTAATGAATTCTCATACCTGTCCGTCATTTTTAATTCTCTAATCTTTATCTCTGTTTTGTTTTTATGTTCTTCCTTTATTTTTGCACATATTCCCTTAAAATTTACTTTTAACCTTTTGTATTCATCTATCTCTATCTTTCCTTTTTTCCATTTCCTTCTTCCTTTTCTTAATTCTTTTTCCCCTTCTCGCATTCTCCGTTCCACCAATTTTTCTTTTTCCTAATTCTTGTTTTCTTAATCTATACTTTATCTTCTCTGTTGCCAATTCCATCCTGGCTGTAATTCTTTCCATCTCTTCCTCCACCTCCTTTAGTATTTACTTCCTCTTCCATTTCCTTTTTATATCTTTTATACTCTCTTCAGTCCATACTTTCTTTTCTCTCCATACCTCTTCTTGTTCTTGTACCTCTTTCTCTCCCTCTTTCATCATGTCTACTTCTAGCGGCTGATGGTCCGATTCTATCTCCTCTCCTATTCTTAGTGTTTCTATGTCCTCTTTTACTTTTTCGTTTATAATCACATAACCTATTACTGACTGGCCTCTTTCTCCCACATATGTAAATTCCCTTTTCCTTCTTCTTCCAAATTTCCGTTCATTATGGTCCAACCTCTTTCTTCACATAGTTCTATCAAAATTTTTCCTTGTCCGTTTATTTTCTTATCCATTGATATCCTATTTCTTATCTCTCCATTTACCATTATTCCTCCCTCCTCTTCTATCCTAGCATTCAAATCTCCTCCTATAATCAACTTGCCTTCATCCCTTTCTTCTATTGCCTTTTCTATAATTGCTTTCGTTGTGTCCATTTTCTTTCCATATTTCGTAAAAATATTATATTTTTCCCCTTTTTCCGTCTTCACTCTGATTTGAATCATCCCCTCTACATTTTCTTCTTCTATTTCCTTTTCTATTTCCCATTCTTTTCTTACACCCACTATTAGTCCTCCTTTCGCCCTTCCCTTCCTCTCTTTTCTTTTGCATACTGAATTTCCCATACATATTCTTTCGGCATCTTATCTTTCCATGTACTCCATTCTTTTTCCTCCATCCAAGTTTCTACTAAACGTACCATTTTAAAACCCTTTATATAGTTCCAAAAATCTACATCTTTGTTTTTTATCCCCGCAATGTTCCAAAATAAGATCTTATTTTTCTTTGTTTTTACCCCCACCATTATTCTCTCTTTTGTTTTCTTTGCCCTCCCCCTCTCAATTTTTAGTTTTTGGTGTCCATTTTCTTATCCTCCCATCTTCTTTCTTCTCCCTCCACCCACATTTTCCTGTATCCAATTTTCACTCTCAAACCCTCTTCCTCCATTTTTTTGCTTTCATTCTTATCTTCATCTGTATTTCTCTCTCCCTCTTTGTTCTATCTTCGTGTATGTATATTTTGGTACCTTTCATTCTACTTTTGTTCTTTAGTATCTCTATTTTGTCCTCCAAACTCGACATTTTTATAATCACTATACCTTTTCATATCTCCACGGCTTCTTCTATTTTCTTTTTCAATCCTAGATTCATCTTTATCAGCTCCTCCATTTCTTGTTTTATTTCATACTTTCTTCCCTTTATTTCCATCTCCTTTACTATCAAATTTTTCTTCTTCTCTTTTTTCCAAGAGTTCTACTCTTTCTCCAGCCCATTACACTTCTCCTCCAAGTATTTGCACTTTACCTCAAACTTCTCGCTCATTCTTTTTTATTTCCTTTTTATCTCTTTCATTTCCTCATTATTCTTCTGTTGCACCAATTTCATTTCCTTAATTTCTTTTAACATTTCTTTCCATATCATTTTCATTTCGTCATTGTCTTCTTTCTTTTTTGCTACTTCTCTAATCTTTTGGTATAAATCAACCCTTTCTGTAACCACCAGTAGAGGCGCAATAGGGGAAACTTGAAAATTTAAAAATTACATAAGTAAATGTGTGTCTTGCGACATCTCGTGTAAACATTGACACGAAATGCTGCATCAGGTGTTCTTTCGTTGCGTGTGTGCTTCTGTACAAGTTATACTTGGTTTTATCGACAACGTGTGTTTCAAGTATTAAAGCTATCACTTAGATAGCGCCCTACACTTTAACACACACATGTCGTTACAGTTAACTGTTGGCGTCTGCTTGTATTTTCTATTAATAATAATCGAAACAAGCAATCGTATCCTGAAAGTATCATCCTAATCTTTCATTAGGTCATTTCTTTAGGTATAAATTATGTATCCCAACCAGTAGCGGCGTATCGTGGGATACATGTTTACATGTTCGGTTAGATTGTTTATCGCAAATTTTGACGATTTACATCTCCCCGTAAGAGAGAATGTCGCTTCGTCCGAAAAAAAATATTCTAGCCGCCAACCCCTGGCCTCGATTACACATTTCATCATTGTCTTGCAGACCTCTATTTTACGATCTGGATCATCTTGACTTAATTCATGTACCAGCTTAAACTTATAAGGATGCCATTTTAAAAATTTTAAATACTTAATCACTGATCTCTGATTTATTACATTTTCTAAAGCTAATTCACGGGTTGTTGTATGTGGATTATCTTGCAGGGCAATTAACGTATCAAGCCTTAGTATCAACAGAAACCTTTGGGCGCCCAGTTTTGGGCCGATCTCTAACATATTTCCTTCTTCATAGAACTGGGTTTGTAATTTACTGACTGCCGATTAAGTGATAGTTTGCCAGGATATTTATTATTAAATAAAGTGCAGACTTCCGTCTGAGAGCGACGTTTAACACCACCACCGAGCATAATCAAAATTTCAATCCTTTCTTTTTCAGTTAACCGGGCCATTTTGTATAACTTGATAGAACTGGTAACATGGCAGTGCGATAAGCAACAGCAAAAATGCTACAAAAAAAGTACAAAGAACAAAACCTGACAACATCAACGACCTAAAGGCAAGAATTTGACACGAAACTCGGTAAATGATGATTCGAAATTTCAAAACCAATTTGAACATCGTTTGGTTATCTGTCAGGTTGAGCATCTCCTTCATTACATGATTTATTTGTATTGTTTGTGTTGATTATTAACAAAATTCAAACGGAAATAATTAGTGTTGAAAAATATTCAAAGCTTTTTGTTTCTTGTTCTAATCGCCCAATTTTGGAAACAATTACATTGCTAAATAGAAGAAGAAAATGTAACTTTTGACTTCTAGTATCATTAAAAATTGCACCGCCACTGGTTGTGATTGAAATCAGACTACTTGTACTCGTGCTCGTGCTCGCAATATTGGCAGGGCTTGAGTAGTGTGGACGTGAAGGCAAGTTACGAAGCAAGCCATGCGAGCAGCGCGAGCCATGAACTCGAGAGAATCCGCCTGGTGTCGGCACTCAAAGGAACTTGCGACAAGTAAACGCAAGCTATGTGAACGGATACTGATTAAATCAGTTGAGTGTTGATCTCAGTTTGAAATTTATAAATATATATGAACAGTACCCTATTTTGTGGGATCCCAGCCACAAATTTTATAAAGTAACGCCTAAGAAAAATGAAGCATGGCTAGCCATTTCTGAAGAACTAGATATTGGTATGTCAGAATTGAAGAAGGAAATGACCAGCTTGCTTGCAACATACCGAAAATTGCGTCAAAAGCTTGCAACTCCTAGAAAAACTGGATCATAAGCTGATGATGTCTACTCAACTCCTCTGTGGTTTGCATTCAAAGTTTTTGGATTTTTGCACACCAAATATAATCCAAAATCGACAATCAATACAAAGGTAAGTGAAAAGACATTAATAATTATTATTAACCCATTATTTATTTTAATTGAGTAGTTGATTAGCATATTTTAATGAAGAACTGATAACATAGTTTGTTAATCTGCCCTCTTCAGTCATGAAATATCTATTATGTTGTGAGCAGCCTGGGTTGACGTGGAATGTTTGTTAATGGTATAAACGATGTAGAAGTCGTATCTTCGCTTTTCCATGATTCAGGGATAATCTGTCTACTTTCTTCATTTTCAAATATCCCTTGAGGAGAGTAGATTTGTCTGGAAGTAGAGCTTTTCCGTAAGTAGTTATGAAGATGTACACAAGCCATGACAATTATCTGGGATTTCGATGGCTCTAGTAGCATGGGCTTTCTTAACACTTGAAATATAGATGAAACTATTCCAAATGCATTCTCCACTATACGCCGCGCCCTTGATAATCTGTATTTGAAAATACGCATAGTTGAACCTTTCTTATGTTATCCAGAATATGGCTTCATTATGTGAGTATTAAGAGGAAATGCGTCGTCCGCGACGATGACGTAAACGACCTATTACTGTTTTTCATTTTGCAGGTAGGTTTAGAAGAGACTGAGTCACAAAATGAAGAAAGCAGGTCTACTGATGGAGGTACCTCACATGTTGTCAATAGCCAAGAGGTATCTAATAATGATGCTCAGACGGAGGATAACATGCCAACACACCCTCCAACAAAAATTAAAAGATGTTCGCTTCTCCAAAGTCCAAAAAGTGCAGAAACGTGCTGGGGGTGAAGATCCCAGAATAGGACAAGCGTACACTGCTCTCCAAACAGTGCTCAATACGAAAGGGCGAAAATGACGCCTATGGGGAACATATAGGATGTCCCATAATTAAGGCGTCAAACTTTACTAGCAGATTCTATATTCAAAAATAATGCAAAAGTCTGAATAAACATAGGTGGAAAGATGCTTCCTAAGGGAGCTACTGCCCTGAAATGTGTGACCTCAAGATGGCCGTGTGATCATAATGGCCTAATCTGCATGATGAGAATGGTGATTTTCACTGGCATTAAAAAATTCTTTATTTCGTACTATGTTTTACATAGTTTGATTATCACTATATAAGTGAACATGCATAAAATAATTAACGATTTTACCTTCACATACTCTTTAAACCTTTAATTAAAGCTGCGCATACTTCTGGAACAATAGTTGGAAACTTTGAAAAACTCAAGCTCGTAAAGGAATCCCCAGATGCTAGTTACCTTAGGGTGATTGCTAGCCTCTGCAATGGGGATTGCTTTTCGAAATGTGGTGTCTTTGTTTGTAATTTTCATCCCCACCAAATTCAGTATGTTGTCGAAATCTGATGGGGATATACGGCAAAATGTCTTGAAATGTAGGTTATCGGCCCTTAAAAGCTTTGTTCCGTTGTAGAGATTGCGACTCCGAAAATCGACGGTATCCACCATCTACGTTTTGAGGACGTTTCTTGGGCTTCTTTTTTTTTGATAATAAATGTATCAATAAGTAACTTGCACTAGCAACTATAACTTTGTCACGATCCATTTGAAAATCACGAACCTGTCCTACGGATCCTCTCAAGTCGAAAGCCCGCAAGCAACTGAAGTCCGTCTGGACACAAACCAGACAAGCACAACCTGCAGCTCGACAAGTCTCTAGGTCGAGTAGTCTGGACGCACCTTAATGCTTTCAGGGAACTGTTGTTTGCGTCGATGTATTAATAGAAAATGCAACCAGAAAGTATTAGTGTAGACAAAATATTAAAAGGTTACATTCTTCCTGTTCTAATCAACCGATGTTGAAGATGTTTACATTGCTGAATAGAGGATGAAATGGTTCTTTTCGAAAATGTAACTTTGGTCCCTATTCCCATTTAAAATTTTCAAGTTGCCCCTTGTTGCGTCGCCACTAGTGAAGATAGAAAGGGTTGATTTATACCAAAAAATGAGAATTTAAAAATAAAAATTGACGTGTCCAAGGAATATTGCATAAAAATAAGTATAAAATTTAATGAATTTTATTTCATACTTTACACTCACACTGTATAGTTACTTTCGATTATTAAATATTTTTTTCACTAGTGTAAAAGTAGTATTATTTTATTTTATTATTTTTTCGATCATAGAAAAATGTAGTGTGCAGCATGTGCAAAAGCGTATATGTACACAAATAACTATTTTTTCATGTAAAATTTGTTTTAATCAAAGTAAGTTGTTTTGATGTGTTCAGACGTGAACGGTGTTGTTTGGTAGGTTACAGTTATTACAATTTCTTTCTTTAAACAAGTTATACTCATAATAACAATTCAAAGAAAAGTTTTAGTTATTTTCATGTGATCGGGGTCATTTCATTTGATCGGGGGACAACGGCGTCAGTTGCGAGGTTACAGTGATTACAATTTCTTTTTAAAAACAATACATATTTTCTTCACAAAGTAAAAAGCATAACTTATACCTCATGAATTACACTGAACAAGCTCTAAAATCTCAGAATCTCAAAACTAATTTGACGTCTATTTTATGACATTTCATTATTCGATGACAAAAACATATTACGCAGGGTAATACAACTACATTTAGTTAATATGTTTTTAACAAAACCCTACAACACCAGACATTCGTAAATATTACGACAAAGCCATTTTGACTCGCTACCCCCTTCTCACCGGTAAGATTGTTGCCGTCCAGGGTTTCAATACCTCTCCAACTGTGGAATGTGCACCATTTGTAGTGTGTGACGTTCTTTTTAGATCTTGAGAAACCGCTAAACTCTGTCAACCGTCGTAAAATTACGTTATTTATGTTATTTTGTAAATTTAAGTTTTGGTAAGTTTCTTCTTTTGAAGTCGCATATCCGTTACCGTATGTTGCGCACCCCTCGCATGTATACGTGTTGTGCGTGACAGTAGACACATATACATGGGACCTACAGTTTAACGCCGATTCCAAACGGCTTAGTTGAGAGGTTTACCTACTAGGCAAGTATACTCACTGGTTTGCCATTGCCTTGCGAGAGAGTACGGCCGAAAAATTCGATGTTTGCACCGGGAATTGAACCCGAAGTGCCTGCTTAACAGCTAACGCACTTAACTGCAGAGCTACGACCGCACTTGGTAAGTTTACTTGCATTTAAATTGTACAAAAGCTAATTGTTAGGTCTACAGTTAGGCATGGCTTCAAATGCAAATCGTCCATTATCAGACAAAGAAATTGCGCAAGAAATTGAAAAATAATGAAGTTTGGATTAGAATACCACAGCAGCAGTGAAAAGAAAATGACGACGATAATGATGAATCTGAAGTGGAAAATAATGTTGAAGAAAAAATTCAATCTAATACTTCTGAAGAATCCAGTATTGAAACTGACGGAGAATTAAACAGCCGCCGTAGAAGTACCACCTCAGATGAAGAAGAGGAGAATATGCCACTATCAAGATTGATCGTAAAGATAATCATATTATAATTCCTCCGAAGAAATCTCTCAAAGGAAAGAATGGTCACAGATGGTCGACACAGTTACCTTTGCAATCGAAAAAATATCTAAAAGGAATATAATACATTTCCAACCAGGTAGTAAAGGTGTCGCCAAAGAACTTACTGCTTCACTCGATTGCTTCCGCCTCTTTTTCAATAGTGAAATAATAGATAAAGTATTGCAGTATACTAACATAGAAATACGTCGAAAATGTATTCAATATCAGAAACAAGATGCAACGATTTCGGAAACCTCTAAAGAGGAAATCCTAGCTTTAATCGGCAATTTGTGGCGAACATAAAGCTAATTGTTGTATCCAATTTGTTAATAAATAAATTTTTACCATTTTTTTCATTTTGTTAACAAAATTGTTGAAATAATATATTATCAATCTCAAACTCATCAAATATTCCTTTACAAAAGAAACGTTATATAATATAATGACAGTTATAAATGTATACATACTGTGTGTCTTTGGCAAGATGCAACATAGAATTTTTACTATAGAAAAAATTTCATTTGATCCACTATTGCTATGAATATTTCGGATTGTAGTATACCCTATAATGTTACGGCATTTTGTTGAAGTTAGAAAGAGAGAACAAGTGTAGAAAGTCTAATCTTCTTTCAAATGTAAATATAATTCTTTAAGTTTATAAAAAAAATTAGTATTTAGTATTTTGTGATTTTACGAAAATTCTAATCAACGTTCAGTTGCTTTCATATTTTAATATAGCTATTGAAGCAAACATAACCAAATACTTTTGCATAAAACCTGTTCGTACCTATTGAATTTGAAATTAAATGAGTCGTTTGTTTTTTGTATTGTAGACCTGTGTGTAAACTATTAAACATAATACTTGCATCTGCAAGAATATGCAGGTATTCTAAAGCTAAAAGTTTATTTTAAATCAATACAGTTGTTATTATAGATAAGACAGATATTTCGATTAATAATATGCATCGAGTAGTTTGTCTCTACCACAGGTCTCTACCGATAAACAGAAGTTGGTGCTCTAAGGAATTCATTCGAATCAGCGAAGTAAAGTATAACCCATAATTGGAGGTGTTATACATTTTTAGTTTCTTGATCGTAAACAATTTGAAACTTATGGGTTTAATAAAATTTTTTAGAAAATTAAGGTTTTAATGTTATGAATAATGAGAGCGTAAAGGTTTGTGTTTTAAATTATTTAATTTGCTATTTCTTTTGACTTTCTATTTCAGGTTTTACTAGAATCCAGAAGTCAACAAACAAGATAACAAGATTATTATTTTAAAGCCATCCAAGAACAATTTTAAGAAATGTTGTAATTTCAAATACGGTGTTTTATTAAAAGTGATTGTCGTTTTAAGTTTTAATTACATCATATTAAATATTCTTTTTCTACAATGTGTTAGTGGTCCTGAAAAGGACCGATTTGTTTGTGGATATACAGAACTAAAAGTTAATAGGTATTACATGCGAAGTGTTTGGCTTACAGCAACTGGTTAAAATACTGTCCATTTACTGTTAAACAGTGTCGCAAATAGAAGTTTCGTTGCACATTTGCAATCATATTTGCTGGTATATTGAAACAAACTTCCACAATTTTATCTTTTAAAGACTCAATTGTGTCGTGGGTTCTGTCGGTATAAAAAACCTTCGAAGATATGTAAGGTCATAAAATGAAGTCGTTGGAGGACAATCCTGGTGATTTTGCTTAACTTCCTCACCTCTTCATATTCAGGTTCTAGAAAGTGCTTTATTTAAAAGTGGTTTTATTTGAGTCTTATTATCTGCTGGACACCCATCATGCTGAAACTACATTGAGATTAAACGAACATTCATCGGTGAAGCAAATAATTCATATCATTATTATGTATCTCCATTAATGTTTCACAAAATTCTTGCCTTTTGTCAGCATCGGTTTATGCTTATTAAAATTTTATGAAATCGACACCTATTTACACTACAGTCGACACTTAGTTGTCGAATACTAATATTAGGTTAAGTTGCACAGCACCGAGTACATTGATTTCTTATTCATCATTTTCCATCTTCTGGTTTTGTTGAACCTGCTTCGACGCTTGTGTACACTGCGGTTTTCTACCGATCCGGAAAAAGTGCAGCAAACAAAGCAGAAGTGTTTCTATAGCGTTCACCTCTGTATACCCCTTTAACTATTTGTATATGTATTTAACTATTATTAATTTTTACGTATTATCAATTGTGAACCCAAACAAAGTACAATAGCGCCCCGCGCAGTTAATAAAATAATAATAATAAAAATAAAAACGTAAGTTTGCGTTAAACACACAGTTAGTTCCGGATACCTGTTTCGCCTGGTCCTGCCGTTAATACTGAGTTAGTCTGCTTTTTCTAATTTAACCGCCAAAGATACTGCTTTGGCTGTTCTCTCCCGACCCGCATATTGCAGAGATACCGCTTTATGTTCTCTTAACTTTTCTTTTCCCTATCCGTGTGTTGTATTTGGTGGTGGCGCATTTTCGCACCTTGAATACACCACTCAAGCCATTGCCCATTTTCGGTGTCGACTCGGTCACTCACACTACCTACCGTATCACTCCAGACCGCCGCCGCCGTTATTCTCGTCCCTATAGTAACCGCCGCTCTGCTTACATTACTGAAACCTCACCCCTATAACCGTCAAATCCGCTCACTGCTTTGGGTTGCATGGTTTGTGCTTTACTTTAATAAACGCTGTTTTGTTTTGTGAAACTAATAGTAACTTGTTTCGTGTTAAATAAAGAAGTCTTTTCAATTCATGTTTTTTCTATAGTGAAATTCCTATGTTGCGTCTTGCCAGAGACACACGGTATACGAAAGTTGCTTATATCTTTTTAATAATAAATCACAAATTAAAATAAATGCGGATATTCACAATTATTCTAACCAGAAACAATCTGATGCGACCACAAAACCTCAACATTATACATTTTATCAAGGTTTTCTTTATTATTCTATACAACTTTATAATAATCTTCCACATGAATTTAGAAACATTGATGTTAGGAAATTTAAAATAGTTTTAAAAGAATATTTTAGTCTTTTTACACAATCGACGAATTTATGTATAGATAAATAACTTTTATTCTTATATTTATTATATACACATATGTTATTTGTATTGTTATATAGTATTGTATATTGTAATTGTCCCAATGTTATTTTATATTCAACGCCACTGGCACCGAAATATATTATTTACTTACTTACTTACACTTAAAAGGTTTTTTCTTGAGTGTGTGTTCTACTGTGCCGAGTCAAAGTACTTTTGTCACGACACTTATAGTCACATATATCACAGCTAAAAGGTTTCTCTCCAAAGTGTAGGTTCATGTGTGTTTTCAAGTTGCTTGCTTGACCAAAGCGATAATCACAAACATTACACTTAAAAGGTTTTTTCTTTGAGTGTGTTTTCTACTATGCCGAGTCAAAGTACATCACAGCTAAAAGGTTTCTCTCCAGAGTGTTGGTACATGTGGGGTTTTCAAGTTCGGGTAGATTACAGCGAAAATTACAAACGTTACACCTGAAAGGTTTTTCTTGAGTGTGTGTTCTATTGTGCTGAGTCAAAGCACTTTTGTTACAACACTTATAGTCACATACATCACATCTAAAAGGTTTCTCTCCAGAATGTTGATACATGTGGGTTTTCAAATTTCCCGCTAGATTACAGCGAAACTTACAAACATTACACCTAAAGAGTTTTTCTTGAGTGTGTGTTCTATTGTGATAAGTCAAAAGGTTTTTACGGTAACACCTATAGTTGCATTTATTACATACAAAAAGCTTCCTTTCACACTGTTTTTTAAATTTTTTTACGGCAGTTGCAATTAAACAATTTTTATGAGTAAACTCAAAAACCGTATTGCTTTTAGTCTGATAACCGCAATCGTAACATTCAGCTACGTTTTCTTCAGATATAAAATTAAAGTGCACTGCTTTGTGCATCTCTAATAAGGAATAATCAAATGTATTATATGTGCAAAGATTGCATTTAGATAAGTGAGTAGATATGTGAGTGGTTAACTTCTGTTTATCATTAGTACCATAATTACATTGATTGCAGTAGTAAAATTTTTCGATGATATAGATTGGTCCATGCAGAGAGACACGCCTGTATTAAATAACATATATTCGCTCTTTAATAATCTCTTCATTTTCATTCCCGATGGCAACTTCGACAAACTCTTTCTTTGATTTTTTCTAAGCAATACTCTTCATTACCAAATGAAGAACAGTTTGTCGGATATGAATGTGATAGGTCCTCGGTTTTTAAAATGTTTTCATTTTGTAAAACGACTTGGTGTTCTTCATCAATTTTGAGCTGGCATTTGTTACACGCCAGTGGGTTTTCATCAATGCTCAAATCCTTTAATGGAATTCAAATAATTAAATAATTTAAAATGTTGTGATACTTACTGCTTTTATACATAAGGTAGACAATTCAGGGTGTAAAATTGAATTGTTGCTTAGGGATGAAATAAGGTTTCTTCCTTTATTTCTTTTAAACAAATTTCACATGATATTGTGGTTTCTGCCATTATTAATCAACTATTTATTTATCTTGTAAATAATTTGCTTACTTACAGCTGACTCTCTGTTCATGCAAATTGCGTAGTGATTGTTGTATCTGTAAATAGACTCGTTTACCTTGCAGTATACATGGTGCAGCAGAAACTTTTTACTACAGGTTTGTTCGTTTGTTTACTCATTTTGCGTGTAATACCTCGACACACTGAGAGTAAATGATCATTAATGTTAATGATCATTAAAGAAAATGATCATTACGAATTTTAAGGTGACAGACCCAAATCGTTCCAAACTTTACAAAATCAATGAGTTTGCGCAGTATCACTATTTTCTATACGGTATTTTATTCACCTAACCTAACAATTACAATATTTATAATTTAAAACATATATATATTTACCGAAGTTTTTCAATAATGGATATTATAAAGCAAACCGAGTGGTGCTTAAAAATAATTCAGATTACAAAATTAATTCTAGTTATAGACAATATTATATCAAAGAACCTTTTATCAATAATGCGACGAAGAAAGAATATTAATATTTTAGTGAGCAGAGTAGTAAAAGAAGAAAGAGTACAATTAATAGATATATTTGGAAGTTTGTAAGTATAAATATTCTGTAGTTATTACCAAATAGCGTTTCCTTGTATTTTATAGAAGAGAACTAGTAAATTCTGGGAAGAAGAGGTAAAAACTTATTCTGACCGTACATTTAAAGAACATTTTCGTGTGGACCGCAATATGTTTTCCAAATTGGTGCAATCATTATCTTGCTTAAGTAAACAAGACACCAACTTTAGAAAATCAATACCGCTCGACAAAAAATCGCTATTGCTTTGTATGCTTTAGGCAGCTCTGCAGAATACCGTACTACAGCAACAGTTTTGGTGTAGGAAGAACCACTGTCGGAGAAATCGTAAGGGAATTTTGCCATTGTGTGTGTTTGAATCTACAGCAAAAATATCTGTCATGTTATCCCCCTGATCAACAGACGCTAGAAACAATTGTTGCGGGCTTTGAAGAAATGGGATTCCCACAGTACATGGGTGCAGTTGATGGATGTCACATTGAGGTTTCTCCACCAAAAGTTTAGCTGTGGACTATTATAATTATAAAGGCTGGTATTCTATTGTACTGTTAGCAGTTGCTGACCACCGATGCAATTTTACTTACATAAATATTGGCTCACCTGGGCGCAATAATGATTCGTATATCTTTTGAAAATTCTGCTCTCAAAGACGAGCATAGTAGAAACAAAATTTATATAGAAAATTCAAGAATAATGCAAGGGATATCAGTACCTGTACTGTTAATTGGGGATTCTGCTTTCCAATTAAGTAAGTTTATGATGAAGCCCTTCCTTATACTGCAAATCAATCCCTTCTTGAGAAAACGTTCAACTACCGCTTGTCAAAATGCAGGCGAGTTGTAGAAAATGCTTTTGGTCGATTGAAAGTAAGATTTCGTAGACTACTGAAGGGCTTAGAGGTTGATATTGACCATGTACCTAGAATAATAAAAGCGTGCTGTATTTTAAGTAATTTCTGCAATAGCAGTGGTGATTACATTCCTGCACATTGACCAAGACTATGAGTAATGTCAATAATAACGAGCAACCAGCATGCGCATCGAGTATTAATGGCGCAACGGTGTAAACATAAGAAAGGCAATTGCAAAATATTTAGGTTAGTATATTTATTTTTAATTTTATGGTTTTTAATACAACTTAAAAATTCCGACACACTTTTTTCAAGGGAAGTTAGGCAGTTCAATTGAGCCTGCCGTAGAGCCTCATTTTGTTTCAATTCCTGTTCTGCCACGTCATTTGATCGGCGTATTTCTTGCAGCAGCAATTCATCAAAATCTTGACGCTTCCGTTTTAGAATTTTTTTTTCAGAGGAACAAAATGCTGCACTGCCACTTGTACTTGATGAAGAGGAAGACGGAGTCATTGGCAACCTTTGGGAATTGGACGAATGTGATTCTTCGCTCTAGAATAAAAATAATAAATAATTGATAAGAAATATAAATAAAACGTACCTCTGGTACATGCTCATTGTTTTGATTATCCGAGTTTGATACTTCATCCTCTAACATAAACACCTCTAAAAAAATAATTACTTATTAAACAGAAATACTATAGTAACTTTCCCTGCAGTAATTGGAAATCCATTTAAATTATAATGTAAACACATTTGTTTAAAAAAGTAACAAGTCAGACTTTAGATAAATACATACCATCCCACATTTCAAAACTTTCATGTACCAAAGATGGATCATTACAAGGTAGAGACCCTAGAATTTTATTAATTTTGTCGTAATATTTCCACCGGACCTCTTTCCTGACGGGCCTATTACTTTCTTCTCTGATCTTTAAAAAATTATTTTAACATATTTACATTTCACTATAATGAAGTACCTGTATTTTTGTGTAAAATTGTTAATTTTCGTTTTATGTCGTTGCCTTCTACTCCTTCAAGTTCATTTCCCACAAAGCATAATTTTAATTGTGTAGCCATTTCGGTGTACACATGGGAATTTCTTTTCTGTCTTCGTAAATCGGTTATTTTTTCTTCCCACAAGTCTAGCAAGGCTGATTCTGATTCGTTCGTCCATTTAATCCTTTTTTTGGAACACATCTCAGACGGTATAAACCACAGACAAATAAGCCACTTCGTATCGCTGTTGCTGATTTAAGCGCTTTGGCCATTTTGTTGGCTAAGGTAGCGCTACATTGAAAACTGACGATGTTTGCCGAAATCGTACGATTATCGTGTCTACAGTTAATCGGAAATTTAATGATCATTAACATCTAACGACGTTTCAAATGATCATTAAGAAAATTGTTACGTGACACACAACAAACTAAATGATCATTAAAGCCTTAATGATCATTAACAGCCTCAGTGTGTCGAGGGTATAACATAATTTTCGTGTTTATAAGATTTGAATTGTAGAATTCTACATTCGGTTTGAGTTCGTACACGCATAAATGACGTGAGAAGATACTTTTGGATCATCTTATTTGGGAATTCCGCGCATAGAACATTTGTTCGGACGTCCCTACTATTGTAATCCGCATAATTATATAAGGCAACGGGTGCCCGAATGTGGAATGTAGTAGATTTACCAATTAGGCCCGTTTGTAACGATACAGAATTTTGGGCATTTTCTTGCACAAGAAAATGTTTAAAATTCTATACTAAAAAACTAAGTTAATTATGTTCATTTATTGTTTGCAATTCTACAATAATTTGATCCAAATTTTACTCAGAAGCAGATGTTGGATAAATACCCTTAGTTGTTAATCACCAGGCAACAAAAAAACTTGTTAATATTCGAGGAGATTGAGTTGTCACTTATGACAAAAAATATTGTTCTGTATAATTTATAAAGTACTGTTATTTATTTGGTTATAGTTAAAAATCAGAAAGTAATATTGCGTGTTTAATTTTTGGTAGATCGGAACGACGGGTGGTTGTTTTTTGGATTCCATATTTTTTGGCGACCGCCCTGACAGGACAGTAAGAACTTTTTGATTTTTTATACTTAAATACTGTGTTTTCTGTGTTAGTTAATTTAAAGTGTACGGGCTTGGTTAAAAATGGAAGCGCAACGAAAACGTCGGAGCGTTTTGCGAGCTTTATTTACGCGTACAGCGAACGAATTATCTAAGCTAATGGAAACGGTCTCGGTAGAACCAGATAGAATGATAGTACTCTGGGAAATTTTGGAACTAAAAGCTGATGAGTTGCAATCTGTAGACGGTGAGATTTATAAAGCTTGTTTAACAGACTTGGCTGAAGATGAACTTATTGCTGAAATAGAAAGTTGCGACGCCTACAAGAAAAAATTCATCGAGTTGAGATTGCGATATAATAAATTAATTGACAAGTATGTCAAACCTATTGATGAACCAGTTGTAAGTAAACATAAATTTAAACTGCCACAAGTACAATTTAAACAGTTCAATGGAAATTAAAAAAATTGGTTTTCTTTCTGGGCACAATTTTCAAAAATCCATGACGATCAGAAATTGACAATAGTAACAAGATAGATAATTTAGTTTTTGGATTCCATAGCACGCTCAGTATTGTATACATTTGGTGTTTTTGTAGGATATTGCGATTTTACAAGTTGGTTGTTTACATAACTAAATTTTTAAATCAAAATATGAGATTAAATAATTGAGTACACATCGTTTTTATTATATATTTATTATGTCAGATAGTGACTGATAATTTAGAATACGGGGCATCCGTTATTGTTTTAAGTACGCTAGCAATACTTGAACGCTAGTCATAGTAACAAAAATAAAAGGATTCGAAAGAGGACTGGATAAAAAGAAGGGATGATGGTAAAGGAGTTCATACTATGCTAAATAGTGAACTTTTAATTAAGAATCCAAGTTCATATCGTAAACTTGCAGAATGGTCGAGAGTGCCTTTGGTATCCTTACAAATCGATTTTGAGTGTTGCTTACTTCCATTAATTTAGGTGTAGCAAAAGTTGAAATAATAACCCTATGCTGAGGTCAAAGTGTAAAGCAAAATTTGGTTACTTCATGTTCGCTTTCAAAGATACTTTGAATAGTTTAAAAAAAATGTTTTATAGAATAACTTTTTAGGGTTGCGCGGTAGTAATATCTGTGTCATTGTTTAATCATCATTACTGCATTTTTATCTAATTAAAAATTGCGTTTTTGCGCTAGTGTCTTAAAGTGGTATTCACACTTGTTCATTATCATGCTGCATTTTTAGTTGCAGCATCAAAATGCGTGCATTTTTTGGTTCACACTGTTAAAGTTGTAGTCACAAGATGCATGATGCACGTAGTTAGAACTCGTTCTATTTTCGTGCAGTTTAAAGCTCCATTTCTAGTGACTTTGCAAGGATTTATTTCTTGCCAATAGTAAGTTGATGTTCGTTTTAAGTTGGTACTCATATCTCCTTTTATTTTTAGGCAATAAAAGGGATGCAGTTGCACTAATGATAGTAAAAATAAGAAGCATTTCTTCATAATCCATTTCGCGTTGAATACAACTGTTATCTTTGTTTATAAGTTATTAAGATACAATTTTGTTTATTTCTCAACACCAACATATAGTTATAATTTGTGAAAATGAAATCCCTACAGAGATTTTTCCTAGGCATTTATAAATGCACTAATGAATACGCATAGGAGTTGATGCATGAAAAATTGCAGCAATTCAAGACGAAGCCGCATCTAAAAATGCAGCATGAAAATTCGGGAAACATTACATATTAAATATTTTCAACAACTTTGTATACATTTCGAATTCATTATACGGGTATAATAACCACTTCCAATATTTTAAACTCTAATATAAATAAATAAATATGGCGGATACAATAACATGTAGAATTTGTTTTAAAAAAATAATCGAAAATGTGGGATTCTGTTGCCAAAACCATAATGTAATACTGTTGAACATTCCCGTAAAAGAAGTAAGTATAGCACTATTTAAATTTGTTACGAATTTTTAATTGTTTGAAGGAATCGAACAACAATGAAATCCTCGAACAACAAATGCAAACTAGAAATCAAGGAAACCCACCAACGAAGCATGCGAAACGACAACAAAATTGCATTTTCTCAGTACGGGTGCTTCTGATCAAGCCAGAAACCGAAAAATTAAAGAGGAGTTTGCTGAGGTTTACATCAAGACTGAGGGTATTCTTGAAGAATCTGCATCAGTAGTTGAATTTTATTGTTGCAATGAGTGTACTTACAGCACAAACGACAAAAATGATTTAGCTGGTCATATTTTCAGCCACAGTTTTAAATGCAACCAGTGCAATTACATTACCTTCGATAAGTTTTCTTCGGTTCACAAAAAAAACATCCACAAGGTAGTAGTCATGCACATGTAGAAATTGGTATTTTCGGAAGATGTGAAGATTTATCTCGTACGTATTTATTTGAATGTCATCATTGCAGTTATAAAACTAAAAGTAAAACCACTTTAGGATATCATCTAATGACTCATAAAGAACAAATTGACAAGATTACATCGAAAAGTTAAAATAAAAAATGCATCTACTGATGAAAAACCATTTAAATGCAACTTATGTGATTACCGTAGTAGTTTATCAAAAAGCCTAAAAGCGCATTTGTATAAACATACTGGTGATTGGCCTTTCACCGCGTGGGTGCAACTACAAAACTCAGCTTTAATAGCAATTTGACGAAACACCGAACAACTCACTCTACAGATAAACCGTTTAATGTGCAGTGTGTGCGATTATCGTTCGGCTCGTTTAGATAATTTAAAATTGCACTTGTATAAACACTCAAGCGAATGCCCGTTTAAGTGTGAAAAGTGGACTACAAAACTTCCTCGAAACGTAATTTAAGTGAACACATAAAAATCCACTGCGATGAAAAACCTTTTTATATGTAATGTGTGTAATTTTAAGTTTCAATCGTTCAGTAGCATTAAAAGCGCACTTCTATACACATTCTGATGATTGGCCTTTCAGGTGTGACAAGTGTGACTACAAGACTCATTCGAAATGTTATTTTAGTATATCACAGCAGGACTCACGCCGAAGAAAAACTGTTTAAATGCAACGTGTGCAGTTATCGATGTAATCGTTCTTTAACTTTAAAATATCATTCTTATAAAACATTCCGGCGATTGTGCCTTTCAGCTGTGATAAGTGCAATTACAAAACCTACCAGAAGAATAGTTTAATACGCCACGTAATAAAACATACCAAAGAAGAATTTTAAATTTGAATACGTATGAACATTCTGTGTGGAAGTGTAGAATGCTTAAAATCGTGTTTGTGTAAACATTATTTGTATAAATATAGCCAATATTCTCAGTAACTTTATTATAATAAATAAATTAAAATATTTTATTCAGATGTCACATACTTATTACTGGTGTCGGTGAAACGTAAAACTTTTGAATGTTAAAGAAAAATTATATTTATTATAATAAAGTAATACGTCAATTTTTTAAAGAAATGTATTGCCGTTACTATTAAGTAATAACCAAATATATCAAGAGTAAATTAGACATTATTTATGTAAAATATTAAAATTTACTAATTTTTTGTTATTTGTTTTGCGTTTTTGTTTAGCCCAATTTTTATTCGAACTGTACTTCTCGTTTCTAGCACCTAACTTTACTATTTATATATTGTTAAAAATTGTGTGACGTGGTTGTAGATTGATGAACGCCAGTTATGACCCCGAGGTTTGATCGGAAGGTGCAAGCACAGGATAGTTCTGAATTTATTATAAACAAAACTCTTAGTTTATAATATATTGTTATGGATTGCATATTTTATATAAAAAAAATTACTTTAATGTTAACAATGAAATTGTTTAAATAATCTTAGGTTCGTTCAATAATAATAGTAATTTATACAGTAACAAATTTAATTTACACACAAAAGAAATATATATAGGTGAACAATAATAAAAAAATAAATCGTAACATTAAAGTTTTGCGTGCATGCAAATGGAATTTTAATACAAAATGCAATATTTTACAGGTAATTATATAAATACTTATTATTTAAAATAATTTTTTTTAAAACGTCAAAACATACGTCAATTTTTCTTTGTGTGTGTTTTTTAGGGTGTTTTTGGTGCAAATATAAAATATGGAAGGTGATCAGTACCTTAAAGTACTCCATGGTCAACAAGAAAAACATGTTTTTCTAAGAATCACCACTTTGGTTTTGGACCTGGTCATCAAGACTTTCCTCGGATAATTAGGATAAAATGTACAACACAATCACATACTAATATAGGGTACACAACAAATATTCTGGAAATTGATGTTGAGGGTTGAGTAAAAGGACAAATCAAATTTCTTGTCTAATATTTGTTTCAGGAATAGGGTCGATATTTTACTTTTACAGGAAACAAACACACTGTGGAGATGAGATTTTTCGCTATTTCTTTAACCTACTTTTTTCCGTCATTGTCGTGACTGTGGCTTGGACCGGTCCATTATATATTGTCTGTGCTGTTATATTTTATGTTCTTATTTACCTTCTATAATGTTTACACACTTGGTTAATATTATTACATATGAATACTAGGGTGGGTAAGGGTTGGCATGTTTAGGTTTTAGTGGTTTCGTAAACCTTGAAGCAAATGCTTTGTCAAAACGAACCAATCCACAATTGCACGCGGTTTCGTCACCACACTGTACAGGTTTATACTGATCTTCTGAGGCACCATACATCATAACACTTACATCACAATACAATATTTAAATGTACCATACGATTAAATAAATAAATTTAAAAATCCACTTTTTAGTGCTTGGTGAATAATCAGTGGTGGAGTGTTGGTGACGTCAGCAGATTTAAGTGTTTATTATTTTTTTTATTTTAAAAATTGTTCGTTTTATCGAACAAACTCTGAATCTCGTATCTGAACGAATGCCAACTCTTCACTCCTTCAACGTACACAAGGCACGCTTCTTCCTTCCGCCACTTAAAACATCTTGTCGCTGTTTATTAATTCTCCGTTTTCTTTTCAACACATACAAATTGTTTTACCTCTGACATTTCACCATCGTTTGTCTAAACGGAAACTTTAACTTTGGTATTTTTAACAAGTACACCGTATGAATAGCATTAACATGTTGAATTGTTTTCGTTATCAGTGCAAACACTTTCATAAATAGCTTGTCAACTTTGCTATTTTTGAATGCTACAAATAATAACTTAATCTACTTAATTTTTTCTCTTAATTAGTTAACGAAAATATATATTACAATACTAATCAAATTCTTTTATTTAATAAAATGTAGATCGAATTTTAGAAACCTTAATCAATTAGTTCTTCGTTTGATTTAAATAGAAACCGTTACTATATAAGTTCAAATTTTTGATTCAAAATATTTTTTATTATTTATAATAATTCGTTCAGTGCATCTTTACTCCCATCTATTTTTTAATAATAAAAATGTAATACTTTTTTTTTAAATAATAATTTTTACTGTTAATCAGCAATTTTCTTTCCTTAAATCCATTCTTCACTTTTCCTATTCTTATAACAGATTGTTTCTTATATCTTTCCTCAAAGTCTATTTTAACTTTTTTCGTAACCATTTCGTATGTGCGTGCTTCATATTCAGTATTTATTTCATCGTAAATATCTTCTTATTCTTTATTTGTTTTATCGTAACTTCATATTCTTCATGTATTTCATTATAGACTTATATTATTTCATATTTTTTCTACATAATTCTTCATATAATTTCTCTTTTCGCCGTTTTTGTATTACATAATAACTTCTATTCCATTGAATTAATTTTGTTTTACATTTACTCTCTTATTTTAGTTATCTTCTTCTTTTTCTATTTCTTCTTCAACTATGTTTGCATTTCTGACTTTTTAGTACTTAACTTATAGTTCATTATTGACTTCTCTTTCATTATTCTTCAAAATATCAACTTTTCTTCAAAACAACTTTTTATAACTAAACTCTATTTATATTGAAATAAAACCACTAACTGCTAGCTTCTCATAAACGTACTATCCTCTACAGTTTCTGTTTTCTAACCTGTTTTTTTTAAAACATTATAACAACATAACTCACCTTTCTGAACTAACCCCTCCTCCCAAACTATAATTTCTAACTTTACTGATTCCTATCTTAATTATTATATTTACATATTTCGAAACCTAGCTTAATTTTCGTTTTCAATGTCTCTCCACCTACTCATGTCCGATTTCTGGTAAATTTCAATTTTAAATAGTTTCAACCATGCTGTTTCTAATTAATACTTAATTTGCAGTTTATGCCTTCTTTCCACATTCTTCGTATCTTGTTCGATATTTCACTGTTGTTGTTTCCGTCCTCTGGGATACTTCCATTTTTCATCTTCATCGTATACTTCCCTCTTTTTCTTATCGGTTTTGGTCTTTTCTTCTTTCTATTTCTTGTGTATTTTTCCTTTCTTCTAATTTTAATCCGTAATTCATATTTTCCATTCTACTTTTTAGTTTTTGTTTACATTTTGTTGACTATTTTTCACTTTTTATTCCTCTTCTTCCTTCTGAATTATCATATTATTTGTCATTTTTCATTTTCATTTCTAATTTCCATTTTCTTAATATCTTCTTTTCAACTTTCTATTTTGTTATTCTTCATTATGGTTTCTTCCGTTTTTTTATCCTTGATTTCCATTTCTACATATATTTGTTCCTTTGGCATATCTTCATCTTACTCAATGTATTTAATTATCTTTGTTTGGAATTTTCCGTTATATCCATTCTATAACTGTTTTTCATCTATGTTCATATCGTTCTTTATTTCCATCTTTGGTATATTTGCTACTATTTTACTTTCTTCTTTATCTTCTTTTTCATATTTAAATTATTCATCTTCATTCAGTATTCGTATTTCAATTTTATATAATATTCGTATACTTTTTTTCCATATTTATTTCTTCATTCACTGTTGTCGCATCCTTGCTTAATTCATTGTTCATATCTACATCTTCATGTATTTCTTTAACTTGTTCTTTTTCGTCATTAGTTTCTTTATCCAATTCTTCAATCTTATTTTCCTTTTCAATATCTTCTATATTCACTTCCATTTGCACTATCTATCTACTATCTTAATATCCAGTTGCATCGTTGTCATCTTTTATTTAACTTCATTCCTCGATTTTTCTATCTTTTCTTTGTTTTTTTATAAGACTTTCAGTTGAATGACTTTTGGCGACTGCGTTCTCCGTCCTCCGGGAATAGTATCTGAACAGGTGTCTTCCCATTTCGTGAAACTTACTACTGCATTTTGCAATTCTTCTTTAGTGATAATAATTTTATATTCTTCCATCTTTCCTATTATGAACAGTGTTTTCTTATTTCTCTTTATAGTTCTTCTTCTTCTTTTATTAGTTTGTCCGTTCCGATGTTGTATTCTGCTCTCCAGGTATAATTCTTCTTTACATATTTTTCTCCAGTGATCTTTCTTTGTTTCCGTCACTGTGTTTTATATGTTATTATATTTATATTTTCTCCTGAAAAATACTCACTCTCGTGTTGTCAAGAATAGGGTTACAAAATACAATTTCCAGTAGGTATACATATAAATCATCAATAAATTTTCATTTTTCTAAAACCAAGTTGAGCCTGCGTTGTGCTGCCATCTTTCTACGGATAACGGTCTATACAACAGCCACTTCCAAAACGTAATAATCAATTAACATGGCGGAATCTACAATATGCCAAATTTATATAAAAGAAGAAACGGCAGCAGATTCGGGATTTTGTTCTCCAAACAACCCTCCAATGTTGTTGAACTTAACCATAAAAGAAGTAAAATATTGCATGATATAAAATCTTGTACACAGTTTGTTTTCGTTACAGGAATTGAGTGTCGATGAAAATCCAGTTGCATTCCGTGAATGCATCGATGAAGCACACCACCTCTGTATGCAAAACGAAAACACCTGCCTTCCGCAACCACTTAACCACACCTCACTTGAAATTGAAAAAATTAAAGATGAGTTTATTAAGTTTGAAGATGTATTATTAAAGACTGAAGTATCTTCATGTGTTGAAGAATCGACCACATCAGAAAATTTAATCGAAACAACTAGCAAAGACACACATTTCAATCAAACTGTAGGTGCGATTAAAATCAAAAACCATTTATTCGGATGTCACGATTGCGGTTATTGGACTAAGAAGAAAGCGTCTTTGAAAATTCATGTGGTGTCTCACAAAAAATTTTTTCGATATTACTGTAATGTGTGTAATCATGGTGTAAACACTAAGAAAAAATTAACATCACATTACTTAAGTCACAAAACAACAACCACATCACAGCAAGAAAAAATATATAAATGTAACTTATGCGATTATTTCTGTAGTATGTCAAGTACTCTAAAGACACATTCTTATACACATTCTGGTGATTGGCCCTTCACCTGCAACAAGTGCGACTACAAAACTCATTCCAAGTATATGTTAAACTCTCACACGCTAAGTCACACTGAAGAAAAATCATACAAATGTGACTTGTGTGATTATCGTTCAATGAAATTGAGAAACTATAAGCTGCACATGCTTAAACACTCTGGCGATTTATCCTTCACCTGCGATGCGTGTGATTTCAAAACTCACCATAAACAGTATTTAATTAATCACAAAAAATTCATTCCAACGAAAACATTTTAAATGTAACGAGTGCGATTACCACGCTGCTCGCTTTTGAAGAATTAAAACCACTCTTACAAACATACCGTATGGCCATTATCAGATGCTTAATCGACAATTGTGACTACAAAACGATACTCCAAATCGTTATTTGTTTTCTCAGAACTAATTCACAAGGAAGTAAAATCGTTTAAGTGCAACATGTGTGATTATCAGTGTAATTATTCGATGGATTTAAAAAATCATTATTACAATCATTCCGTGATTGGCCGCTCAGTTGCGACAAATGCGACTACAAAACTTATTCAAAGTCTGTGTTAGTCAGACATAAAAGAATGCACACTGGCGAAAAACCGTTCAAATGTAATTTATGCGATTATCGCTGTAATTTTTTCGCACAAATTTGAAGAGGCACTCTTATAAACATTTGGATTTTAATTGTAAATTTAATACATGTACTAATTATTTGCTAGATTATTAATATTGTGTTTGAATACGGATCAGTAATGTACGAGAGATCATAAAGTAAAAATTCTTTTACAAACAGAAAAATAATTCCTACAAAAATACACGAACTTTTATATTGGGTAAACTGAATATTACAGTTCAGTACGTTGTTGTCATTTCGTGTCATTGAGGTTTTATTTGTTATTTTGTTGTATTTAGTTGTTTTTCTATTTTCGTTTTAAAACCAGTAAACTTTTGTTGTAACACATATTCAAAGCAAACATTTGAAAATGCATTTATGTAGATTTAATAAAACAGCTGTTTATACGAATAATAACTGGAGCAACGCCAATGACTTGTTACCAACAATTAATTTTCTGGGTGGTACCATTGATTATACGCCGGAGTCAGATTGGCAGAGCTTATGGCAGCTTTGGAAACGCAGTATATTATTAAAAAATTACAATGGATGGCGCTGCTAGTACAAAATTATCTTGTTAGAATTTGATAAGCAAAGTTACGCACCAGTCCGATTATCGAGACTCTGATATGATAGAACTGAGTCTGCGAAGCAATTATGTCATTGTTTTGTTATGTTTAGCAAAGTCTTGCGGTTTTAAATTTTAATGATGTTTTTAAATGCAGTCAAAACAATAAACGTAGCGTCGATCCTTCTTCTAATACAAGGACATACATTAAAACCACCATTCAAAGCAAATCAATTGTATAAAATATTCCAGATAATTTATATTGCAAAAATAGTAATGCTTTATACTTAAATATTAAAAAGGTCGTGTGTTTGGAACGGTCTCACAATTAAAAATACACTTGATTTGTTTTTTCCAATAATTATTAATGCGTCCAGTAGCAGAATTGCCAAATTCCGTTACTCCAGATAAGTCGTAACTTTGATTATATAATTGAACTAGGTATATAAACAAAGCTCGTGGATTCTTAAAAATTTTGTCTACAAAAAATAAAGTTGCCACAGAATTTGATACAAATTCTCAATTATACTGTCAATTATTATGTCACTGGGGAATGGCAGAATACCGTTTTGTACCTATTAATTAAAACCATTGATTAAAACAGTAGTAATTCCTCAAAAAAGCATCAAACACGTTAAATTTTGACCGAACAAAATTATTGATATATTATTTAGGTAGTTAGTAAGTAATAAGGCATAAACAATAATGTTCAAAATTTTAAAAAAATGTGTTTTTATTAGTAAATAATGTATACCTACTATGGATTTAACTACTTTATAAAAATATAAAGAAAATTATAATTTACAATAATTACCACATTCGTATAGGTTCACCTTAATTAAATTTATTTGTGCTGTAAAATTCTTAATTTTGGATTGGGTTTATTTCATGTAATAATTTTATTACAAATTAATTTTGAACATTTAAATATTTTTGTAACTAAAAGTTTGTTTAGTATAAATAATTTATGTTCTTTAGAAATTTCATCTTGTGCTAATTTATAATAATAATATTCTTTTTTAATTTTACGCATAAGTTTGAACTTTAATTTGGTCTCATGGTAAATATTATTAAAACATTTTTGGAATTTCTTTAAACACAAAGTAACTAATTTTCACTTGGCATAAAGCCCCCTTTTGCTATCTTAGTTACATTATCGTAAGATTTGTATAAAATCAATAGTTCTTTTTGGTTGTTTAACTTAGAATTAGTGATTAAACAATTTTTACATGATGTACAATTAAATTTTGTTATACACGTACGAGCTAAGTAGTCCGCAAAATATGCTACAGAACAATCTTCACTTGTCACATTTATAGTATTGGTACTCGGAACCGAGTTCGCTGGAAACACTTGATGTTGATGATGACATAATGGTCTCATCTTCATCATCTTTTCGCTTGATGCGGTTTATCTCCACTTTCAATGACAGTTTTCATGTCCGGATCCATGTCAAGCTTTACATAAGTACCATCATCAGCTTCACAATTAGAAGACTTTGGTGGTTTCTATTATATTTTATATGTGAACGCTTCTGTAGTTAGTTATAGACTGCTTTATTATGCTTACATGTTGTAGTGGGGTACATTCTTGTTAAGTGTGTTGACTATCTACTAGGGTAATGATACATATATGACAGTTTCATTAGGGAATGTATTGAGAATGAACGGAAGATCGTTCTAAATAATCGTGATGTAGGATTCGATTGTATCCTCCTTTTTGTCGGTATACAGAAAATCAAATTTTCTATCACATCCTGATTCAACCTGCACGTTATTATATATTTTATATCTAAGTTCGTTCGTTCATCTACAAATAATTGCTCAACACCATTTATTGTTTGTAATAAACCATTAAAACATGGTGCTGGTAGTAATTTTTGTAGTCGCATTCATATTACTACTATATCTTTTTTTTTTTTCAATTTAGGTATTAGGTTTTTTGCATTTTCAGTACAGATATAGCTAATTTATTTTCTTCAGAAAAGGCGCAATTGTAAGGATTCGGGTATATAATTGTCTACTATTTAAAATTATCAAATCAATTGTTCATTAAGTTTATAAATTCAGCTGTATTTTCTGCGGTATTGCTGATCAATTCCTTTCCCAAGCAGCACACTCACGTCTTCTCGACGTCATTATTTGGTAAATTTTCGTCTAGTACGTCATTGTACCTTATTATGACGTCAATTGGACGACATTTTCAAACCAATAAAAGACGTCGTTCTTTGACGTCATTATGACGATCATATAACGTCTATAAAACACCAAATTGTTACAAATTTACTTCTTATTCTTGCAATAAATTTAAACAAATAAAAATAGAGAAAGAAAATGCTACTTTTGCATAATTTTCCATTTACTAAAATTTCAAAATCTACCTACGAATGAGGATAGAACTTTAATTTAAACGAATTGCAAGAAAATCGAAAATATATATTAAAATATAATTTAATAATAAATCGTATTGTTTGCGCTTTTAAGTACTTTCTCCCATGATACTTTGTGTCCGACCGGATACTGCGTAAGTAGTATAGCACGCGCAGTCGCAGTCGCATTTTCTTAATGGACGTCGTTGTGGTTGTGATTTACGATTTTTACGAAATTAAAGCAGGCAGAACATGGTAAGTAGGGCATTTTAGGTATTCTAATCTTTAGTTTTCGTCTGTTCCACTGGTTATTAGAGATTTTGTTTTTAAGGATACAAGTAATGTCTATGTGGCTGTGGAATTTGCTTGCGACAGCAACATAAGCGAAGAGGGCAGATTGCTTTAGTACCACGAAAATGGTTGACACCATTAAAGCGAGAAGTATTCTGGCCGCCCTACAAAAATCCTAGTGTCTACAATAGGGCCGTTAGAAAATGCGAAAATCCCATAGTTGACGTATGGGAGCTGTTCAAAATTAACAAAATATTTTTTGAATCGGGTAAGTTTTTTAAATATATACTTATAAAATAAATAAATACCAAATTGTGTTAAAATACACTTATAATTTAGACGTTTCTTTAATATAAATGCAACAATAGCAGTTCAATTGTGTGCAGAGCATAATGCTAACCTTTTGTGTTCTAGATGATTATCAAAAATCTTGTATCAAACTAAAGAAGTTAGAAAACACTTCCGACTTACAAACGACTGATACGGAAACCATCCAAAGTAGGAAGAGGTGCATTCCTAGAAGAATTGTCGATAGTGATTCTGACGATTGTTTAGATTTACCACTTCCTCCAAAAATAACTAGACATAAACATCTAAAAGATAAAGGTATGATAATAATGACGTTAGAAAATATTTATACATAATGCTTAATATAGTTCACTCTCCAACCCCTTCATACATGAGCAGAGGTGTTAGCACATCGAGTAGCAGATCATTGCAACAGCGTCAAACAATATTTTGTTCATCTACACCTTCCTCAATCAATGTACAAGGAACTCCACATAGAAGTTGCGGTATGTTACGATCAGTGGCACATTTTAACAGATAAATCAGATGGTCAATTATGTTTTAGCAGAGGTTCCTTACTTTTCTCAAGAAAACTCTCCTGTTCAAGGTGTAAGTAATTTACAACATTCTCAAACGAGCAGCCACGAAAGTTCAGGTACTTTATTTATTATGAAAATAACAGTTTAGTTTATCAAATGAATATTTTTAGATATTCAGAAGTTACTGAAAGTTGTTATACAAATACACGAGCAGAATAAACAGATATTAGCAAGATTAGACAAACAAGAACAAACTTTGAATGTTCCATTGAGCAGTTTGCCTAGAGATTTTCCCACAAATTTACCCTTGATCGATTTAAATGCTTTAGAATGTGTAGAGGAATATTTAAAGAAAATTGAATGTTTTTCAAAACTGGTAAATCACTAAATAATAAACTAATTATTAGTTAACTTTATGGGTTATTTTACAGGTTTCATTTTTATCTTCATTAGGAGGAAAAGATATAACAAATACAACCAACAATATTTTAAGGCATATTTTATCAAATGAAGTGGCTTGCAGTTACAGTTACTTTGGCAAAAGGTCAAACAAAAAGCCTTTGCAAATTTAGGAATAAAACGTGCAGTTATTGGTAAATTATACTAATCTTATATAACAAACATATTTATAGGCGATTTCTTTCATTAGATGCAGTTAAATCTAATTTTCCACCCGCAAAAGAAAAGGACATTGAAGACGTAATCAAAGTGTGGTTGAAGCACTCTCCACAGAGGCTGACTTTAGAAAGGGCAAAGAAGATTTAAACAACAATGAGTTTTCCTCGAAAATCAAAAGTAGTTGGTAGTCGTCAATATTATAGGAATGTAGCTAAAGCAGTAAGTGAATTTAATAATACTACTGTCTCAAATGCACCTTTAAATTTTGAAGTAACTGAAAATAATACACATCCGAATTACGAAAATTTGCAAATTTCAATAACTAGTGATAATGATAATATATCAAGTGAAAACATTCTAGCTTGTCAAACTGATTCTTCATCTGTATTTACTTCTGTAATCACAGAGAATGATATTGATGATAATAAGCAAAGTGACCAAAATTCTGAAAAAATTTAGCAAACAAATTGACTTCTTGGGTACTTGAAGACAAAATTAAGAAGACATCAGTTAATAATTTGTTACATATTCTTCGTCCGCACTTTCCTGATTTACCCTTAAATTACCGAACACTTTTAAAGACTCCAAGAAGATTATTTATTAAAAAACTTCATACTGGTGAATACTGTCATTTAGGTTTAAGACACAATTTATTACAGTTTTTGCAACAAAACTATGTTGACATTGATATATTCCAAATTAGTTTCAATGTAGATGGACTGCCTTTATTCAAAAGCTCGTCAAAAACATTTTGGCCAATTTTAGGTCATATAAAAATTTCCATTGGTGCAAACCATTTGCGATTGGTATTTTTGTGGGTCTTCAAAACCGATACCGATAGAAGAATTTCTATTAGATTTCATAAACGAATTAAATGATTTGTTGACGGATGGTTTGATGTTCAATGATAAGATATACGGTGTTCAGATACATAGCTTCATTGCCGATGCACCAGCAAGATCTTATTTAAAATGCATTAAGGGTCACATGGGATTTTCTTCTTGTGAAAAATGTTTAATTGTAGGTCACCGCTGTGCAGGGCGAACAGTGTTAAAAGGAAAAGCTCTTAAAAGAACTAATGACTCCTTTCTATGTCAATCTGATCCTGACCACCATGTTGGTGTTTCTCCTTTAACAAAATTGCCAATTGATTTTATTAAAGACTTCCCTATTGACTATATGCATAATGTATGCTTAGGTATCACACGTAAGCTCTTGAATATCTGGGTAGATGGTAATCCTCCTTTAAAATTTTCAAAACACCTAATAGCCAAAATTAGTGATAATTTGATCTCATTAAAAGGATTTATACCTATCGAATTTAATCGTAAACCTCGCAGTTTATCCGATTTAGCACGTTGGAAGGCAACTGAGTATAGGTCGTTTCTTCTGTATCTGGGCCCTGTTGTAATGCAAAAGTTATAAACAAAGCAATTTTCGAACATTTCTTACTATTTCACTGTGGAATTTCTATTCTAATTTCTGATAAGCACATACAAAAATAAGTTTAGAATTTGCTCATAAGATTTTAAATACTTTTATAAAACATTCAGAACACATATATGGCGAAATATTTTTAATATATAATGTGCACATTCTTTCTCATTTGTCAGAAGACGTAGAACACTTTGGATCATTAGACAATTTTTCTAGTTTCCCTATGAAAATTTTTTGGGACAATTAAAACACCTACTGCAATCCCCGTCACTTCCATTGCAACAAGTATGTCGACGTTTACATGAGCATTCGAATTTTGTTACCGAAAACATCGGGACTGATAATACTGATAATTTCCCTATGTGTTATTTGAAACATAATTTGAATATTAATAATAATTCGGTCTATGATCATATGGAACAATATAAAAGGTGTCATTTAAAAATTTTGTTGTTTGCATTAAATCTTTTTCGAAAGCTGATTCATATTGTATATTACGCGATAATAAAATTGTTGAAGTTCATAATATTTTAAAAACAAACTTGATAACGCAATAGTAATAGTAGGAAGAACTTTTCTCACTTACAGTTCGTTGTATGAATATCCTTTTGAATCGAAAGAGTTAAATATTTATGTTGTAAATGAATTATCTGAAGAACATTACTGGTCCATATCAGAGATTGCTGCAAAATGCATGTTATTGCCTCTACCAACTACGTCTAACTTTGTGTCATTACCATTAATTCATACAATTTGAAATAGTTTTTAACTAGATATGAATTATTCTTTCAACATATATTCGATTTTATTTTAAGGTTTATTATTGGGACTTTGGAATTGCATTTTGTTGTCTTAGAATGAAAATTTTATTTGTAAATGTGTTGTTTTTATCCTCATATATTGTTTATGTTACTACTACATAATATTTATTTATTATATATTTTATATTATAGGTATTTGGTAAAAATTAATCGGAGACTTATTTTATTTGTAACCATTTTGTATATGATTTAAGTATTTTGCCTTGTTTTTGCAATAAAGTTGTAAGTACTATTATTAAATGAGTTTGATTATGCAGTGCATTATTTCTTTCTTCCTTTCGTCCTTGTGCGGTCATTATATAACGAAAGAGTGACGTCAGTAAAATGACGTCTTGAGGATGTGACATAATGTCGTCATTTTTACGTACCTTAGACGTAACTTAAATGGTGAATATAACGTAAAAGTGACTAATAATTGACGTCAAAATGGCGTCATTGTGCTGCTTGGGTTGTTTTTATGCAAGTTTTAATCGCAGCAGCTACAGAATAGGACATTACTTGAACAGCAAGTTTAACACTCATTTTTTGAAAAGAGTTCGGATAAATGTGTGCATCTGTTATTTTCATTAACATTTTGCAGTTTATGTTTTTTTATCGATCTGGTAAGTTTTTTTGATGTCATCAAAACATATTTTTTGTCATCGAACTGATAATCGCCTACTAAAAGATTATTACGGAAGCTTTTAAAGAGATGAGGGACGTCAAAGATTGCATATATTTTTCTGTTTAACACGTTAAAGTAAGGTTTCTCGACGGTAACATTTAATAACTTTAGTGCACTGTGATTACTTGTCCCTTGGTCACAAATTATTATTTTAGGGAGTAAACCTACGTTAATTAAGTTTTTTAGTGCTTCTTGAATAAGAACTGCCAAGTCTTTGTATTTCACACCAGAATTAGATAAAAGTATGATAAGGGTAATTTCCATGAATTGTAAATCCCTCTTACCATAAAAACTAATGCAAGTTTAGCACTTTTATTTTTTCGCCCCAATTGGCCTAAATCTTCAAAACCTTCGATGACGTCCATGCGTTTTGAATATTCTAAAAATTGCATTATTTACATTTCATCAAAACACACGGCACAGGATTTTTCCAAGTTTGATTTAAGAAAAACTTTTCTTTATTTGATATAGATGTTTTTTGTCGAACCCTGTTTTGTAATAGGAAGAACCTATCCAACTTCGGACTGTTGTAGGCGATGGTAAAATTATTTTTAAGTCATTTCTTAAGAATTTATAGGTTGTTGGAGATTTGTAAAACATTATTAATACCAAGTTCTTTTCGCTGTTGTTCCATATTGTTGTCTTGGTTCTAAATTGCATGTTTGCAATAATTTTTGAGTATTTTGATGGAAACTCATACTTTTTATTATATTGTCCAATTTAGTCCTTTCTTTAATAAGAAAAATTCTTTTCTTTAGTTTGGATATTTGTGATTTCTTTAGATTAATTTTTCTTTTACATAATTTTAAATCCCTTATTAGTTTTTTTCTAGAAGCGACATTGTTCTCATTCGTTACTAATTTTATTTTGATTGTCGTTTACGTGATGATGGCATATCCCTTAATTCTCTCAAACGTGTCAAATCTGTTTCTGTTGTATCACACTGAATTTCATCTTCATCTTGAGAAATCTCAGGATCCATTTTTCGTTTTTTACTATATGTACGTTTTGGAATGTCGACCACAAGAGGAGGTGATGTAGTTGCTTCCGTGGTTGAAGTACTTGGTAAGAATAAATCAAATGAAACATGATTATATTTTGAAGGGACCGCTGATTGAATGAGATGATGTTTCGTATGATTGATAAATGATCCGGCATCAAAATGAAGTTCGCAAACGTAACGAGTTTTCATTTTTTCCTTGTCAAGGTCAAATAAAACTAGATTTTCTGAATTTATTAACCACTTTTCCATCCTACCTGAATCTTCTATACATTTTTAAGTTTGGAAAATCGCTCTTTCTCTTATTACATTTAATAAATGCGCACTTATTTTCAGGCATTATGTAAAAATTAAAGTTTTATTACACAATATATTAATCACGTTCAAAACACACAAATAACACACACATAAAATTAATTAATATCTAACTAAAACTAGATCGTTTATAAATTACAATCAGAGATTATGAAATATTAAGGTGCAAACACACAATCGGTCTCGAATTCGGAAATACAAATAATTTGTTAAATGCGTAATGAAAAGGGTAGCTGAAATAGAGAATTTTTTGCCTAAAACCATTGCAATTGCCGGTTTCTTCCCATAGGTTCAATACGACAAACCGACTCAACGTGGACTAGAAACAACATAAATAAGTTATTTTATCTTTTTTTCTCCGGCATCTTTATTGCATTTTTAATAACTTCTATACATTTCAGATGGTACAAATTAATTTATTGAGAGATTCAGTGCAATTGTCGGCACCATATTTTTAAAAGAGCAACAAGAAATTCTTAACAGGCTGAGTTGGAAAAGAAGTTGTTTTTTGTCATTTTTACAACTTTGCAAATAATAAACGTTGTATTTTTAAAACTTCCAAGTTGCTGCTATACCACAAATTTCGGCGAACCGTTTAACAAAAGAATGCCCTAATTATAAATAAAAAACATTTTCAGTTCTTATCGTAACGGAATGCAACTGCTACAATAACAACTTGTGAGAAAGTTTGGATTGCGTCATTGTTTACTCAACGCGAACATTATATACCGTTTGCATTTTTTCAGCGCTAACAATTTGAATCAGCGACATCAAGCAATTGAATACTGTACTACAAAATTTAGCGATGACAATAACTTTTAACGAATTTGAGCGTTTGAATGCAGTACTGCAAATACTTCAGTATTGCCGCCTGGTAGCCGAATGCGGTTAAGGTGTTTCCAATTTTTATACGGGGTTTGTCAATCTGACTCCGTCGTATAATCAATGGTGGTATAGGCAGATTGAAATGTAAAGAACCTGTCACGTGGCCTGCGCCGTGAACGAAATGAAACGGACGAGTCTACTGTTCATATTAGAGGCAACAACGAAGTATTTCTAATTTCGTTTGTGGTGTTATTCAAATTATACCCTAGTTTAATAAATACATTTATAGTAAGGTATATTTTTTTATGATTTGCGTTGAAGATTGATTCACGTGACGGGTTCTTTACATTTTCAATCGTCCTATACCAACAATTTTTAATTTTGGAAGTCGCTGAACTTGGGCTTTTGGCCTATAGAACTTCTCTTTTCAATTTAAAGCACCGTAAAAGTGGACAACTTGGGACAGTTTTCAACTTTAGAACCTGTAGCGCCTGAACTGTTTTTTACATAGAACGTTCATTCTTTGATTGTCATAAGAGTTTTGTTTTCAGCTAAACGTGCCTGTTTTTTAGAAAGTCTTCCATGGTAACTTCCCATTTCGCAGGTTCACCCAATGTACTATCCTGGACCTTTTCAGTGTTGGAATCTGGTAATCTGTCCATGACTTTCCGACGATTCAGCGGCACTATTCCACATGCTTCGAAACCTAGTCTCCACTTGATCTTTAGCGGTCGAAAGCAGGCGACGTCGAGCGGTTGGCAATGTGCGTGCTATTGGGTGGCAGCAACAAAAATTTTATGTCGTGTTTTTCACATATAGAGTGGCGATATCCACTGATATGTGGCTGACCGAATTGTCACATAAGATAGCCTTTGGCCCCGGGCCGCATTGTATGGTACAATAACCGTTCTGAAGATGATACCATCCTGAGTTGGACCTGTTGTACCTGCAATCAATGGTGCGGTTTTCTTGTCAAGTGTCGTATAGGTGGTCCGCTTTATTTACGGCGAAACAGGGTAGGAAATGCCCTAATGCCGCTCCTGTGAACATAACCGTCACATTGGTCTTAGTAGAGTCCATGACTCGTTCTAGGTATTTACACCCTCCTTACGAGAACCTTCTTTTTCCCCGGGTCGTCCACAAGATTGGTTTTGTCAAAATTGACTATGCATTCGGGCAGTATTTCTTGTAGCTCATTTTCTAGATTGTCGAAATATACGTCCATTGTTTCATGTGAAACAGCAGCCCTTGCTCTCTTAATATTTTCTGCTAGTCTAAATTATAACGAATCTTTGTTTCTGTCTAAAAAAGACTTCATCCAGTCAACTCCTGGTAAATTGTTCTTGAAACGCTTGGCTATCACCCCCCCTTTTGTCCAAATGAACTTTGACATCTCGACTTGGGCACCCCATACTTTTACCCGCCTCTCTAATATGCATAATTCCGCTTTCACATACCTTTATTTATTTATTTAATCGTATGGTGCATTTTCACATCCCTGATTGCTTGATCAAGGCTCTGCTTAGTGTAGTTTTGATAAGGTCGCCCTTTAACCTTCTTAAGTCGTGCCATTTTCCATCTGAAAACTTAGGACAACCTGTCCCAAGTTCCCCCCAAAAGTGCATGGTTTTGGGGAATCGAACCTGTGCACGAATCCACGAACATATTTAAATAATCAAAGGTATGGTAAGATGCACAAGACACTACACTATTATAACCATTTCTATGTACAACATTCCTACTTAACCCGGCAACTAGAGTTTTAACACCCTAAATTTTTGCCATCTATAGTACTTCATGTTAAATAATTAATTAATAACCTTTAATGAGTCAATATTGATCTAAATCTAAAAAGTATCCTAAAATAGATTATTTAACTCCTTGCGATGCGTTCGCGCAGAATAACAACAACAATGCACCGCTGTGTCATTGGCCCATGTTCCCTTTAAGTCCCAAAAGTTGTCCACTTTTACGGCAACTTAAATAAATAGTGCAGAAAGTAAAATATGGTTGTTGATTAAATCAGCTGTGTCTGTTTTAGGTGCATGTTTTGATGAGGATTTTTTATTTTTGTTATATAGAGTTGGTTTTGATTTACAAGGACTAACTTTGTAGTTGTTTAAACAACATGTTTGAATGTTTTTCAAAAATGCGAGTAAAAATTACCCTTTTCTCAGACTCCTTTCCCAACACAAACCTATATGTTAGATGTCCAGTAGATATGCTTACTAGATAAGCTGACATCCAGAAGATGTCTAGTTAAAGCTTCTTACATACAATTGATATCATACCACCTAATTTGTAGGTATCTAACTCTAACTCTTACGGATTTTTAAGTAAGAGTTAGATACCTACAATCTTATCATTAGAAAGCTTATGAGATATTACGTTCCAACGTCATCACAAAATTAGGTGGTGCAATTTGAAAAAATCAGTTATCCATAAATTTAGGAAGCGCTATTTAAATAACTGATTACTCAAAACCAAGCGAGGTTGAAAAGGTGAACAACCAGCTGTAGTTAGCACATGTAATGCATATTAAAGCTTCGAAATTGCAATTGGATAAATTCCAGGATAACTGGATAACTAAGTCGAACAATTTTAGTTATTAAACTCTTAACTGGTACGACAGGATTGTGACGTCACTTTCAGTGGTGACAGCAACTTTTCACCGCTCGCGTACATATTATAGGTACTGTCACGGTCATAGCCTTTCAAAATCGAGCCAATTGTCAAATCTATTTTGCACTAGAATGTCATTTATTGTTTACTTTAAATTAGAAATGCAGGTTTAATAGACAATTTTACTGAAAAATACACAAAATCTAATTAATTAAAAAAAAAAACAAATGAAATATTATCCTTTAGTGTGGTAAATTCCAAAACTAAGCTGGACAAACCCTGCGATACACTCAACACAACAGTATCTCGATTCTTTACGAATAATTTTCGCTAAAAATAAATTCAATGAATGCGCTGGAAAACAAGTTTCGTTTAGTATCCCAATGCAGGTAAATTATAGCTTGCGTTTATATTTATTGCAGACATTGAATGTAGCAGAGAAAATACGGATGTAAATATATACGTCATGGTCTACCAAAAACCGCAGGATATATCCGTCTTCGCCAGTTAAGAGTTAAAGAATTATAATATGCCGTGGACTTTTATAGAGTTTGCTCAATAATAGCAGAAATACATCACCCCTGAATGTATAACGTCCAGATGGTTCTATATTTACATATGAACTTCCCGAAGATGCCGATAGGTGGCAATACGTTACATTATTATAATATTTTCACACCTAACACTCAATTTAAAATTAAAGATTAATTCAAACAAACTGAATAATATATTCTAGTAATATTTATACAAGTGAAAACTTAAAAATCTATTTTTAAATTATTGCGTTGTTCTGTCGTGTGATAACATTATTTCGCGATATTCAATTAATGACAAAACCGGAAAGCCAACGCATGTCGCCATCTATCGGTGACTGAAGAAAACGATAACACGTATAGAGAATCTACCGCTTGTATCTATGGGAGATGATGTATTTCTGATAATAGTTATTTAACGAACAAGTGTATTGATTGCAATTAATAATCGAGATTGTTTAACAAGTGTCATTTTGTGATCGATTTTGATTACAGCAATAGATTCCCATGGTCCGATATTCCTTTAAAACATGTTAGTATTTTTGTCACTTTCTTAATTAGTTTGTATTCACAGGTCATTGACTTTTTTCAGCACAATCAGTTGTTCCACATTTCTCGCATACCAAACCTCCAAAATGAGTCATGTTGCGCCTTCACTGCAACCACTTTACATATTTTAAGTGTTTTTATGGTTTGATTATATAATTGCCACTATCAGTTTGTACTCGACCCCTTTTCTTCACAATAGGATAAGTACTTATTACTGGTATTGCATTTAAATACAATTTCAAGCATATTATTATGCTTTTTAGAAGTAAGTTAATTGAAATTGATTAGACTTTTTATATTTAGCCTCAGGTCTAATGTAATGAATTTTATTTTTTTAACTATGAAAAATGCCAACAGTTAACTGTAACGACATGTGTGTGTTAAGTGCATAGCGCTATCTAAGCGATAGCTTTAATGCTTGAACACATGTGTTCCGATAAAGCCAAGTATAACTTGTAAAAGCATACACGCAACGCAAGAACACCTGATGCAGCATTTCGCTCTTATTATGAGCTCATCAGAGGTGTATACTTAAATGCGGTATACAACTGTACAAGACGGCTTGTTCAAACAAAACTTCGTCCGGTCCAATCCCGTAAGACATTTTTGCTGCTTTACTTCTTTTTATGTCATTTAAATTTTTACTCTCTTCATTAATTCAAAATTATGCGTAAAAGACAATTTGGGACACAAATTTCTTTTTTATGAAATTTAAAAAGAATTAAAATTATCAGTATTGAACTGAAACTCGAGTTATAGGTCCAAAATATTATTTCAAACAACTTTTCTTAATGACTATTTTGATATCTTTACAAAAAACACCATTTTTGAATATTTTAATATTAACATGTCAAATTTGATATGTACCAAGAACCCATTTCACCGCCGCCAATTTATGTGTTATTTGCGAGTTATTTGATTTTAAACCAAGGAAAAACTAAACCCTAAGTCATTTATAATGCCTACTTTTTGGAATTCACTGTGTCAATGCTTATGATTAGAGCGACTGATTTTAATTATATTGATTAAAGCGAATGTTAAGTCTTGGTCATGTGTTGTAATTAAAATAAAAATTTTAAAAGCGTAGTGTTTCAATTGATTCTGTTGAAATAAACGTATTTTTAGGTGCTCATCAATCGTCTTAAAAAGAGGCTCATTTGCGGTTGAAAAGTACCATTAAAACCAGCCGCTTCGTTAATAGTTATTTAAAAACCAAGTGCGGGAAGAAGGTTTTCCTACATGAGCGCTTTAATAGCGCGAATGCTAGAATATACTTTTCGCAAGAGGTTTGTACAATATTTTTTGTAACGAGCTAATATTCCTTTATTAAGCCTAGTAACTGTCTTACATTAATGTCTGATTTTGATACAGCTAATTACCACGATACAAAATGTAGAGTTTTTCATGTACACCTTCAGACGTCCGAGATATTTCAAATTAGGCAGTAAATAATTTACTACCTGACAAATCAAAAACTCGTTATGAAGCATTTAAACAATGGTGCAAGTCTAAACACATTAGAACTTTGACAGAAAATTGTTTATTGGCGTATTTCCAAGAAATTTCATGCAAGAAATCATTGTGGCCTATTTTTTCAATGCTAGAAATCTTGCCTGAACATTTACGAAAATATTGATATTTCCAAATATTTCAAAGTAATCGCACTTATTAAAAAGGAAGCAGTGAAATACAAACCCAAAAAGTCCAAAGTTTTCACAGAAAATGAAATAAATAAATTTGTTAGCGAGGCTCCAGATTCATTATTTTTGTTAATCAAGGTAAGTGTTAGTTCCCATACAGCACATAACATACAATGCATATTTAATGGATATCCACATCATCCATAATATATCGATATCCATCAATTATATACAATGTATATACATTGGTATAGATAAATGAATATTTATGTTCTAAGTATATTTCGATAATGGATAATGTTATATCAGAATAACTCACCATTTTAGCAAAAATGTAATACTAACATTTGTGTAAGTTTCCAATTTCGTCTTGTCCATTAGATATCTACTAGCTGTCTAATATTATTGAGTTATTCTATTCAGGATTTCGAGATTACACTTAGTTTATCTTTTTAACAAAAGTTTCTTGAACAAGATTTTAAGTAATTACACTTCAGTTACATCATCTTTCTACAATATCTATAAAATATATTTCCATAAGATATTTTGTATGAGTTATGTTTTGTTATAAAAATTTCGTGCAATTTGTACAATTTGTACGTAGATCCTACGTACAAATCCTTTTTTTTTTGTTTGAGTTTTATAGTATTTCACGGTATTTCCGATCCGAACTTGAATGCGCCCCATGCAAATAGTGTTAAAACTATTGTGTCCGGACTTTTGTAAAATTTTTAGTGCTTTATTCATTATATGGCGAGTAAAATATATGCTATTTCATAGATGTGGTAGTAGCGCTAAATAACAATTCCTTCACTGGTTTAGTTTTACTTATTGAATTCGTGTAGATGTAGTTTCTGTAAATAACCCCAAAAGTAGTTTTTGCAAGTATAGTTAATACCACATTTAATGGTGTCTAAATCTATTTGTTAACATTAAAAATTAAATTGTCTAATAGAATAAAAAGAAAAAACTTTATCTGATATATCAAGCAGGCATTTTCGCCGTCTAGTAAATAACATGTGTTCAGAAAATTTTGAACAACCGAGCACCAGTACAAGTGATCATTCTGCAAAAGAAATTGTACAGTTAGATTCCGATTCCGATGAAATAGACTATTCTTCAGCTTCAGATGACACTATAACTGTAACAAATATTTCAGAAAAGGAAACACTAAAACAGGATAATTTTGAAAATGTTCTGTTTGATACCGCATCTCCGACTGTTCAACAAGAAATACATCACTATGAAGTAGAAGAAAATAATATAAGTATGAAAAGTAAACTTGCAAAATGGGCAGTAGAAAATAACATTACACAAAAGGCTGTAACCGAGTTATTAAAATTATAAGAGAATATTGTCCAACAGAAAAACTTCCTCATGATGCAATGTCACTATTAAAAACTCCCCGTAACACTAATATTAAAGATGTCGAACCTGGAAAATACAGTCACTTTGGTATATTGCCAGGGCTTTTGCAGACTTTTAAGAATGAATATAATATGTTTAAGTTTTCTGAAGTTAAATTGAAAATAGGAATTGACGGTTTACCTATTTCGGATTCAAATAACAGTCAGTTGTGGCCTATACTGGGTTTGGTCCATCCTAGTTTGACAGTGTTTTAATTGGAATTTATCATGGGTACTCGAAACCAGCTAGCGCCAATGCATTTTACAGGATTTTGTAGATGAGGACGAATTAATTCAAAATGGTTTTGTGTACAGTGAGAGAAAATTTAATGTTACGATATATTGTATTGTGTGTGATGCTCCTGCAAAATCTTTTATTACAAAAACAAAGGGCATACTGGTTACTTTGGATGCACAAAATGTACCCAAGAAGGTGATTACTTAAGAAACAGGGTATGTTACCCAGAAATTAATTTTATTAAACGAACTGATCAAGATTTTGCATCTCAAAACGATGAGAACTATCATTTAGGAACTACTATTCTTAATAATATTCCTAATTTTGAAGTTATTACTCAAATACCTTTAGAATACATGCATCTTATTTGTATTGGCATTGTTAAGAAAGTTGTAAATATGTGGTTACAAGGCAGTGTATTTAGTGTACGTTAGTGTACAGCATAATCTGAAAAATTGATTTCTCTGAAACCTTTTATATTAAAAGAGTTAGTTCGGAAGCTACAACAAATAGAAAATGTGGGAAAATGGAAAGCCACTGAGTTACGCCAATTCTTGCTGTACACAAGTCCGGTTGTACTGCACAATTGTGTCTCTAAAATCGTTTATAATCATTTTATTTGTTTACATGTAGCAGTTAGAATCCTCTGTAATTCAAACAGCAGTGAAGAGTACATTGATTATGCTGGAACATTGTTGCAACATTTTGTTGAATCTTACATTGCAATTTATAGAAATGAGTTTGTTCCACATAATGTGCATGGTTTGCTGCATGTTGTTGAAGATGTGAAGAAATTAGGTTCGTCAGATTTCCATTCAAAAATTATATGAGAATTTTAAAAAAAGTCTTAAGAAAACATGAAAAACCGTTGCAGCAGTTATGTAGGCGGTATGCAGAAAAGGATTTCATCGAAAGTGCAAATGGTAAAAGACAAACAGAAATAATATACCAAATACCTCATTCAAATGGACCTGTGATGGTTTCATCATCTAAGCAGTATAAAAAGTTCAGTTTTTAAATTGGGTGTTATCTACAAATGAACCAGATAACTGCTGCCTGATTGAACAAGCTGTAATTGAAATACATAATTTTGTATTCAATACAAATCTTAAATGTATGACAATGATTGGGAAGCAATACCTATTCACATCAAATATTTACAATCAACCATGTGATTCTTCACTAATTAATTGTTTCCTTGTGAAAGACTTATCTGTACAATTACAAGAATGGCCTGTATCTTCAATAAAATGGAAATGCATGAAATTACCTTTTGAAAGTGGTTACGCAGTATTTCCTCTTCTTCATACAGAATGTGCGCGATAAACTTGTAATTAGTTATCTTGTGCGCTTATATTTATGTACTCTTTTTTAAATTTTATATAATGCATCCTAATATTGCATGAATATTGCAATAATTGTGAATTTTCTTAATTGAACTTTTCAACAAATCTTTTCTAACTATGGATTTTGTGTGGTTGAGTTTCATGATGGGGTACAACTAGTATCTGACTCTTGGGTTAGGGATGACGGAAGTTGCTACTGGCCACCATTAACGAACAATTTGCATTACATCAAATACGTTAGAAATCATGAACAGCCAGATGAATCTTGGCCATGTTACACCATAAGAATACTAGGAACATATCGTAAGTGAAAGTAACTTTTACACTTTATAATCAATGCTTTTACCAAACCTTGATCTCCAATATTTTTGTCCATCATTTTATTTACTTCTATAGAGGTAGAAATATACATGTTAACATTGTTTCTTAAATTATGTTAGTAATAAATTGTATATCGTGTAATATACTTATTTTCAGAGGATTATGAAATTGCCAAACAAAAAATTAAAACTTTCCGAAGAGACTTCAGATTTGAATACAGATGGTGAAACAAGCAAGGTAACAAGGAAAATTAAGCGAAAAAAATTATAGAGAGTAGCGAGGAAGATTCGAAACAGACGAGCCGTTTGTAAAAATTAAACCTTTTCCCAAGCTTCCTGGCAATGGTATATCAAAGACACTAAATAATAAACCCAGATTAAGTACTCCCAAAACCATTAAGAAACAGACTAGATTCCTCGGGATATAGAAATGAACCAGCTGAAGGTAACTTATATTGATCTTTATAAGAAAGATTTACAATACACACTCTACAGCCCTCAATAACTCAAATATCAGAAGGTAATTTGTATTGAATCTTTCAAACAAATCGTTTACCTACAACAGTTCATATTTCAGATGATTTTAATGATGTGTCATCACCAAATACACCACAGTCTTCAATATGCAGTAACGTATCAAAAGGTAATTCATAATGTACGGTGTACATAAAAGACGTTATAGCAGTTTATGTTTCAGGTATTTTTTAAAGAAAAATCTTCAAGGAATTAACTTCTATTAAATTAAACTTAGTAAAATTAGAAGAGTTGATTAGAAGTAACAACCATGCTGCACCTCAAATGGATTTACAAATAAACGGAAACGACATCTCCAAAAATTTTCCACTAAAAAATGTTAATGAAATAATGGAGCTCAAAAAATTATCTGAAAAGGAAACCTTTAAGTCAGAATTGGTAAGGCATTTATTATTTATAATACACAACATGTTTTAGTTACATATTAAATTGTTATTAAAATAATTTTAAACTTTGATTGCTATAAATATTAATTTATTTGTTTTTCTTATACTGATATTATTTTCAAATTTTTTTGTATTGTATTGGAAATTAAAAACCAAAGAAAACAAATAAAAAATGAAGTTTTTAGCAAGTAGTACTTAAGTACAAAACAAATTTATTAACCACGTGTAAAAAACTTCTCTACTTTCGGTTAACAACTTTTATGCTCGAACTTAAGTTTTACTTACCCTTGGTACATAAATAACTATTGCAAACCCTACAAATCTTAGAAACCGCACATTTACTAGTTTGTTCAAACTGTTGTATACCATTTTCTTCTTTTAGATATGTGCGTTAAGTCAAATTGGTGGAAATAAAGTAGATGAAGTTACGAAACTGATTCTAAGAAGATTATTTTTCCGATCAAGTTACCGCATTATTTAGCTGGGTGGGAGGGAAGAAAAAAAGAATATTTTCAAATTTGAAAATTTCCGACATTATTATAAGTAAGTGCATATCTGTATTTTCTATCTTCTTGATCACTAATGCTGGGTTGCATCGATACTACTTAAAATTAACTTAAGCTCAAAACAATCATTGCTATGGTTTCAGAAATTGTATCTAAGTTTTTAAGCTTTGCTTATTTTAATCTATATCAGTGTAAACCGCCATTTCCATGTTTCCAATAAGAACTTTGCTTGATAGTTTCATAACTTTCCCATTTCTATATCTTTTAGATTCAGTTAATTGCAAAGGTTTTTGATTCTTTTAATTTTTCTTTACCCAATTTTAAAAATTAGAAATTTTTCTAATGTTTTAAAAACGTCATTCTCTTTTTTAGAAAGCGTTCCGAAACAATGCTGTAGGACAACTTCACAGATAAAGAAATAATTGATAGCATCAAGAATTGGCTTCGACACGCCAACACAAGGAGTCAAAATCAGTAAGTTTAAATTGGTTCACTTACCTTTTGAAATACATATTAAACGAATTTTTACATCTCTTAAGGCCGGTTTGCACTGACACAACTTAAAGTTAAACAAAGCTTAAAAACAATCATCGCTATGGTTTGACAAAAATTGTACCTATCTAAGTTTTTAAGCTTGAAGTAATTTTAATTTACGTCGGTCGGTACAAGTCTTTGATTTTTTAATGAATTTTATATCCTTATTTTTCGCATTTGTAGCAGATCTAACCTCTCTTGAAATGCGCTCAAAGAAAATAATAAATACAGGGAACTTGAAATAATAAAATTAATTATTTCAATGTAGTTAACTTTCAAATACCTACAGCAAATATTTCAAGAGATAAATTCTGATGTGTTACTTAGGGATAAAATATTTACAATTTCTATTTCATATAGGGAAAAACGAATGTCTTCTACTAAGGAAAATGAAAATACCGCATTGGAACCTACAAATTAAGAATTGTACCAGTGAATAACATTATTATTATTATAAGATTGTTAAATTACTTTATTTTCATTTACATAGTTTATTATATTCTTTATATATTATTTTTGTTAGAATAAATTTTTTATTTTTGAATGACCAATTTTCTTATTTTACAACCATAGAAAAATAATGTCATGTCCATACTATATACATGTTATAAAATTGGAAACATACATTAGATATCAATTTTTAATATCCACTGTATATTCACCATAGATGGGATATGTGGCGGACATTTGGATATCCACTGGTGATACATAGTACAGCCATAGATATCTAATGGATATTATGGATATCGGATTATGAGATCTAATGCATATTTAATGGATGTCTATGTGCTGTATGGGAATTTAATTGCCTAAGTTACTCCTAATTTACAAATAACTACAATTATAAATAAATACTAACATGCCCTTATCTACCTATACATTTCTAAAAACTATGTACACACACAGACAAACCGGGCCACGATTTTATGTGTATAGATAGTTATCAATGTTAATGGGAGTTAAATAGTTTTTGAGAATTAGTAAAAGAAACTGAATAAAAAACTTTTCAACACCCTGTATCTTGGAAACGATTTCCGATCTACTTTAATAGAAACTTTGTTACGAATTTAATCACACTTTTGTATAAAATTTATTCATTTATTCTTAGCTCAATTCCTTTTTTTATTACATTACATTTCTATAAGGCATTTCAACGCTTTTGCCAAAATGGCGTCTGTAGGGCAAACAAACCTTTGTTTTCATTCGAATGTGAGTAATTTATATTGATTTTTGTACTTATAGTGGTCGTTTTATTTAAGTTAGTTATAGAGTCTATGAAAGAGTATTTTAACTCATTTTATGCTTAAAATTACAAATAACAGGAATTCTAAAAAACTTAACACTGTCACGATTTCCTATACTGCCACAGTTCACTGCACAACCAAATGCTGGTACATTACAAATCAATTAAACGTATAAACTGTATTAAAATCTTATAACTCAATGATAAAATCCATCTAATTATACGTAAGTTTGCCTACAGTTGCACCAAATTGGGAAAAAGATTGAGGTTATTTGTTATTATATTTCTTCACAAAATGATACTTGATTTATATAGGACCTTTCACAATGGAAATAAAAAATTATGTTATATACAGCGTCATCCCCAAAGTCCGTACTAAATGGGAAACTTATTTATTATGAGTTTTTCGATAAAAAGTTATTCTTTATAAAAGTTTGTGCATCTCCTAAAACTAAAAATTCATCAACAAAATGTGGCGAAAGACGCGTAATATACGAGGTGCATTCTGAAAATTTAATTTTGAGGCAAGAGTAAAGTCCCTTATTTCAGTAAATATCAAAAATTTTATTTGAAAAAGATGTTCATCATTAAAAAATACATCAAGATTTGAAGCCGTGGCCATCTAGCAAAAATTTGAATTTTTTCCAATTGTATACAACAGTTTATTTAAAGAGTTTGTAATTTACAAATTGCCCAATTATTGTGCTAATTATGGTCAATTTTTTTATTCATTAGAAAGTTTTAAAATTTTTGTTGCAAAGTTCCTTGATTTTTTGTTAACACCGAAAATTGCTTAAAACAAGTCAGTACCTTAACAAGAATATCATTTTCAAATAATATTGAGGCACTAAACATCAAAATTAAATTACATCTCAGTATGATATCCATCCCGCAACATGCACATTTCGGTTCTTCTTACATCGTTGACTGCACTCGTAATGTGGTCTGGTTTTATGGCCCTCACACAATTAGTAATTACAGTTTTTAAATGTTCTCTATCCCTAAAAGGGCGGTGCTTGTAAACCTCGTTCTTCAATAATCCGCAAAAGAAAAAATCCATTGGGGTTAAGCCACCATTTAAAAAGAATAACTTTTTATCGAAAAACCCATAATAAATAAGTTTCCCATTTGGTGCGGTCCCCAAGATGACGCTGTAGAAAACTTTATTTATAAATTAAATTATATTTCAAAACTTAATGCGCGATGTAAATTATTTTTATTAAAATCAATAATAACGATTAAATTTAACAGTAACTATGTATAATATAAAAATATATATGTAACTCTTAACTACTAAAATATATTTAAACAAAATAATTTTATGAGAGTAAAAAATGACTAAATCTAATACTACAATTAACAGTGCATTTGGCAGACGTTTCTATAAATAACACCCTGTACATTTTTATAATAATAATAATCAGCTATTTGGCTGATTTTTCCTCTGTAGAATATTTAGTGGTAGTCACATATATTGCAATTAAAGAATTTTTCTACAAGTGCGTTTTTAAAGTACTTCAAAAGGTAATCTTACAGATTGCAATTAATCGGTCTTTTTTTTAGAATGAATGCGTTTGTGCCCCTTCAAAGAATGCCGGGTGAAAGTTTTAAAGTCGCAATTATCACAACTAAAAGGGCGCTCACCCGAATGTTTCATCAAGTGTATTTTAAAACTCGTTAAAAAGTTGCAACCATAATCGCACAAATTGCATTTATATGGTTTTTCTTTAGAGTGGATATTTTTGTGCCTACTCAAACTAGATCTGGATGTAGTTTTAAAATCGCATTTATCACAACTCAAACGTTGATCGTCTGAATGTTTCATCACGTGTGCTTTCAAACTTGTTAGATAGTTGCAACTATAATCGCACAGTTTGCATTGAAACGGTTTTTCCTTAAAGTGCATCTTTTTGTGACTATACAAACTATACTTGTTTTTAGTTTTGAAATCGCATTTATCACAACTAAAAGATCGTTCATTTGAATGTGTCATCAAATGCACTTTTAAATGTTTCGAAAACTTGCAACGATAATTGCAAAGATTGCATTGAAACGGTTTTTCTTTAGAGTGGGTAATTTTGTGCTTCTGCAAATTAGGCTTGTTGATAGTCTTGAAGTCGCATTTATCACAACTAAAAGGTCGTTCATCTGAATGTTTCCTCATCAAGTGAATTTTGAAATTACTTGAATAGTTACAACGATAATCGCATAGACTGCATTTGATCGGCTTTTCTTTAGAGTGGATAATTTTGTGCTTCTGCAAATTAAACTTGGTGAAGGCTTTAAAGTCACATTCATCACAATTAAAAGGTCGTTCACCTAAATGTGTGATCAAGTGAGTTTTTAATAGCCTTGAAAAGTTACAACGATAATCGCACAGATTACAATTAAAGCGTTTTTCTGTAGAGTGGGTCATTTTGTGATTTCGCAAATTAGACTTCCTGGCAGTTTTAAAGTCGCATTCGTCACAAGTAAACGGTCGTTCACCTGAATGCACAATATAATGCTTTTCTAAACTCCTTGAATGCTTAAAACGATTATTGCAGAGATTGCACTGAAACCGTTTTTCTTTAGAGTGAACATTTTTGTGGCTCTGCAAACTACCCTTAGTAATAGTTTTAAAGCCGCATTCATCACAAGTAAACGCTCGTTCACCTGAATGTACGATTAAGTGATATTTTAAACTCTTTGATTGTTTGTAACGTTTATTACACAGATGGCACTGAAACCGTTTCTCTTTAGAGTGCATCATTTTGTGCTTCTTCAAATTAACTTTCTTGTTACTTTTGTAGTCACACAAATTGCAATTAAATGGTTTGTCGGTGTGATTTTTTTTGTGAGAGCGCATGTTGTATTTGTTTTCAGATTTGAAGTCGCATTTGTTACAGGTGTAAAATCTTTCATCAGACTGAATTGTTTTGTGCTTCATCAATTCAATTTTGTGAATTTTCAACATATGAGATTTTAAACTACGTTTAGTAAGTGCATCGAAATTACATACCTCACACACATGTTGTCTATTTTTTTTATGAGTCTTCAAGTGAAATTTCAAAGAAATTTTACTGATAGCTTGATAGCCGCAATCGTAACATTTGAATGAGGATTTACTAGTTTGCGATACCTGCAGAGAACTATCTTTGTTTACATCAATATGTGAAAACATATGCTGATCTAAAGAACGACTTTCTGTGCAAGTATCTTTACATTGTAAATGTATTTGTTTGTGTTTTATTAATGAGGACTCATCAGCAGTTGTGCAACTACACTGATTACATTTAAAACGGTGGGTGAAAATGTGATTGTTAAATTTTTTGGTCATTAGTGCCGTAATTACATTGATAACAATAAAGAATGTTTACCGAAATAGGTTCTTCTATAATGAGAGGGAAGTCAGTGTTAAATAACACACAATCATCATCGACAAGCTCAAGCATCACCTGTTCCGTTTCTTCTTTAAATGCAGGTGGATGTAACATGACTGGATTGTCATGCTTAGTTCCATCATGAAGGATTTTCTGTTCGATTTCTTCTTCAACGAGAGGCAGACTAGTACATAATTGGTGGACTGCGTCGATCTCTACTTTACATTTGTCACACGCAACTGGATAGTCTGTGATGCTCAGATCCTTAAGAATATAATTGAACAGACGATATGTAGTAATACGAGACTTACTTGTTCAGTAGCTACCTTCGACATGACATCGTTATTTACTTGAAATTCTGGTTCTTGCTTAATTTGTCCTAAACAAAATTTGCACGTATTTTCGGACATCGTTCACAACTCCAAGAAGCAAAATTAAAATCAAACCACAGAAAATCGGACTGTGTTCAAAAGTTTGGAGTTGGCATCCACCATTTGCAAAAATCCAGTGGCGGAACATACGACTCGCACTTGTTTTGTAGTCCAGTAGCATTATAGGGTCAATGCGTAATCAATTTAAAATGCAATGGAGATGTCGCTGAAAGCGTGATTTAAGTATTTTAAGCAAAAAACATTTACCAAAAATCTAATGAGTAGTTAATAAAACGTATATCTATTTATCAACAGGTGGCACAGTAAACAAATTCAACATTGACATTGTTTTAATGGTCAGATTAATTTGCTGAATTGATAATAAATGTTTGTAGCATTCTAAAGCGTAGTGTCGTAGTAAACTCTAACTCAGAATCTCATTCGTAATCATATTTGGACAATTTTTATGTAATTGGAGCGAGAAGAACTGCTGATGTGATGTAATGTAGCCATCGACGGAAAGCGATCGAGAATTGTTTATTGTAGAATAAACGTGAATATGATTTTCTTAATTTAAAACACATGTTCAATATTTTTTGAAAACCCACAAACATAACAATCTAGTTAATCGAAAACTCTGAAAAATGTAGATGAATATAATAAAAAAATACCGCTTTAAAAAATAGACGACTTACTAGATGTCAATGTCACTTGCTTGTTACATAACCCCAAAAAACTTAATATGTAAAAATATTTCAAAAGTAACTAGACGAAAATCATTTTTAACACCCCGTATAAACGCCGATAGTGGTAAAATTAGCTAAATAACTCATACAAAGGAAACTTATGTTAAGGTAAATACATAATTATTGATAAAAGTAAAAGGGCACATAGAAATACTATGAACAGTGGCAAAATATGTTAACCAACTTAACTTCATGATTACAGCTAATTCTAGAACTTTACATATGCAACATAGGAAAACACACCAATCCCTTTTTAAATGGAAATACTACGCATTTACTTAAAATTTTATTTTGTGGCCATGTGGTCATTAGTGTCGATACATCTTTAATACAATAAATATGAAATCTCTTTGAATCAATAGGATATTTAAAAATGATGTGTAAGAATTAAATTGTTTTCCTACAATAAAAATATTGATTCTTTCATCGATTATGATATTATGTATTTCTAGAATTAAGTGATTTTCCAAGAGACAATAACAATCTGTCTCTAAGTATGCCTTAGTTGTGAAAACAAAATCTTTAAAAACATTTTTTTGTATTGTTTGCAGGCAAATTTAGGAGTTGGTCCAGAAAAATGTTGCAATTTGCAAATATTTTGCGAGAAGGCATTAAGGGATTCTTCTGAAGCCGCCATTTCAATTTCTTTTAATCTTCGATGAACTTGTTGCAATGGATTACTGCGCGACATAAGGTAATTTTCGAATGGAAAGGTCGAAAAATTATCTAGAGCACCGAAATTTTTAACATCATCAGCCAAATGCGATAATAGATGCACATTGTAAATTAAAAATTCGAGCCCATAAATATTTTGGGAATGAGTTACAAATAATTTCAAAAATTCTTCAGCTACATGTATTCCTACGTTTTTAATATGGTATTCTGAAATAAGTATCGTGATAGCAGAATGAAATAGTAAATAATGCTCATAAACAGCTAGATCAACTTTGCCATACAGAACGACTGGTCCGGTATATAGTAAAAACAATCTAAATTCGGTTGCCTTCCAACGAGGTAATTCGGATAAAATACGCCCTTTTCTATTAAATTCGAGCGGTATAAACTTCTGTAAACAAATAATTCTCTCAGATATAATTTTTGAATTAACCGGGGATAGTTTGACTTTACTAGGTTTTCCAATCCAAACGTTCAATAACTTTTTCATTACCCCTAAGCAAACGTTGTGCATATAATCTATCAGAAATATACTTATAATATTAATTGGTAAAGTTAATAAGGGTGAAACGCCAGAATGATGATGTTTATCGGTCTGTTCACGAAATGAAATATTATCACGTTTTTGGCAGTAATATTTTGAAAATCACACGATTGTTATGATACTCTCCATGTTCCTCACACTTATCGCATGAAGAGTAGCCAGAATGTAGTTTTACACATTTTAGATATGCCCGTGCTGGAGAATCGCACACGAAACTGTGAATCTCTACTTTATACAATGTATTATTGAATTTTAGATCATTTTAACTAATTCCCTTAATTCTTCTAAAAATCTTCTAAAAACATTGATAGAGAATTTGGTTTTCCAACTCCTAAGAAGGAGCCAACAACAAATGGTTGGCTTTAAAATTCTTTACAAGACCCAAAATGGGCCAAAGTTGAAGTGTGGAACTACCGAAAACAGGGAGTCCATCAATATTAAATGAAATTTTGAGTACTCTTTGATTACCTAAATTTGTTATCAATCTTAAGGATTGTAAACTAGCAGACAACCCAAAATGACAATATTCACCATTTAATAATCGTTTAACGTTTGTTACCCTTGAAGTTTTCAGTAATGTCCTGCTATCTAAAGGTAGTTCTTCGTGGAATGGCGAAAGTATATGAAGAAGAAGTGTTATTGATGTTCGAGGAATTCGTTGTGAAGTAGCCCACTTTCTCAAATTTGTAAGCAAATTATTAGGACAGTTATCATGAAGACAAGTGGTAGTCGAATTACAATTTTCCCCGAAATGAATATTTTGAATTGAATCTGAATTTTCAAAAAAAGTGCTAACATTGTCACTATTGTCTAAGTTTTGAAAAGGTAAGCTGTGATCTTCGTTGGAAGATAAAGATACGAACTCCTCATTATTAGAATGCTCGTTATTAATTATATTAAAATTACTAATTGAAGAAGAATCAACAGTTGAACTGACAGTAGGGACTGACTGATTATTAAAATTAAGTTGGTTAACAGATTTTGCCACCCTTCTGTACAATTGTCTCTTACTTACTACACCATCTCTCTGTTTACGAGTTGCCATGTGATTTTTCTTTTTTTAACCGTTCGGGAGAATGTTTTAACCAGATCTTAATATTATTTTCAACGTCGCGCTCTGTCGTTTGAGAGTATATTGCTCTAACAGCACCTACAATACAATTAAATTTGTAATACCTAGTACAATGATAAAATGTTTACTTACAAATAATGACGTTTTTAAGCATTAATTTTTGGAACGCGTGCTTTCCATTTCGTTTTCAAGAAAGCTCCAATTGCTTGCAAACGAATTGGTTAATAAATATCTAAGAATATTATTGGTTTGTCCAATTGCGTCCCTTCCTCCCAATGAAGACAAATATGATGACTAAAGGATTAACTGAACAGTTACAAAATCATATTAAACATAATTATACACTTACGAAATTGTCAAAATTATCCTTTTCATTCAAATATGTTTCCAACGTTTCTAATTGATAATTGTCGTTAATTGGAAACTGTATTTTTAAGTTGTCAGGTAGAGCAGACACCCTGTTATTGCAGGTTTTTTTCTGATCTCGTATCCAACTCAGAATTTGGTTATTTTGCTCTCTTATTGTAAGTAATAAAACAGTTATGCTTTGACCATGTTCAAGCAAATCTAAAACAATGTAATTACTTTTGACTGCAGAATGTTACACCATCATTTACCTCTTCTTTCTTGTACTGGATTCTGATTTAATCTACTGGAACTTGGAGTTAGTTCGCGTTGACTATTAGTAAAATTTGGAAGAATGTCTCTTGAAGTGGACGGAGAATGATTAACGACGACCGAATGTGTATTAGAACTATGACTATATTGAATTGGTTCTGACTGGCATTGAACTGTATCAGGCTGTACATCTGGTGGAGTCGAAGCCAAACACGTAGATGAATTTTGTAATTCTTTATGTCCTACAATATAATTTCGAGCAGATTGTCAAATTGTTAAATAAAATATTTTACCTTTCCTTAAAAATCGAGTAGGTGGGGACGAGAAATGTTGGAGCACCATTCACCTTCTGAGTCAGATGAATCTAACAATTTTCTAGAAACCCTGCGTTTCCTTTTTGTAGATGGTATATAGTCATCTTTATCTGACTGTACGTCAGATGTTAATTCTGCTTCTTTTATCTTTTGTAGTGATTTTTCATAGTCATCTGCAACATATTTTATTTGCTTTAATGAAAAATTATAAATATAGGTACCAGTAGAAAGTTAATTTGCAAAGTTTGGTACAAGTAACAGAATCAATTATAATCAGTTAAAACATGTACATATTACACACACCTACCAGTTTCAAAAACTTTCTTGCAATTGAGTAAGTTGTCCAAGTAACTTCATCGGGGATGGTCCTTGTCTTAAACATTTATAATATTGCTCTTGGGTCTTAAATGGTGGCCACAAAACTTCAGTTTTTCGAGGAGTCAACCACAGGTCACGTACTACAGCTAAACCACCTCCGTCATTTTCATGAAATTCCACACCAATAAAGGAAGGCATGGTCCTTCACCCTTGACTTTTCGACTAGCAATATATGTATATGTTATACTCTTATTCTGTAGTTGTAGTTCAGGTGGAGAGGCTAGCTAGCTGTATTTGATACAACTAGTTATAGTAAGAAAGGTGTGCATAAATAGTACAACCTACATGTTTTATTACAACAAAGTTTTATGGTATAACTATATAAAATCACTTCTACTAGTTGTACCAAATATAACTACAAACACTTGTTTTTATGTTTTATTAACATAAAATCAAATTTATAGTGTTTGAATCTTCTGTACGATAATTTAATATTGATTCACCAGTTTCAAAAGATATAAGAGCTAGAGTCCACTAGAAAATTTCAATTCCACAACTTTCAATTCATTTTTATATCCCATAATTAAGTGTTTGCACTTAGATGCAAGATGCATCGTAATGGGCCACATATATGCTACAATTTAAGTGTTCGATTGCTAATTAGTTCTAATACTGTTATCTAATGATAATTGCTTACTTGTTTAAAAATAAGATGCAACCACACTTGGATAAATATGTAAATTTGGCGCGAATAGCGAACTAAACACTATTATAACGACAATATGGTCGACAGTAACCACACGAAACGAAACGAAACGTGACGAAACAGAAAACCGTTAAGCACGATTAACGAAAGCGCGCGCTGCTTTTAAATAAAATCAATCATGACTTAAAACTTTTGTATTGACCTATTTTATTTTAGGTATACATATAACCCAGCAAACACAAATGAATCGGGCCAGTATCGGCAATGTGATGTTTAACCGGCAAGCATTTACTGGGCCATCATTGTCACTCATTACTGGCCCAGTGCGCGGTGTCCATCCGGCCGTTAGCCGGTCCAATTGTGTTGCGCCATTAATAAAATATTATGGGCCAGTAACAGCAATGCACTGGCCCTATAAGAAATTATGTATTATACCATTAACGGGCCTTAAGCGAAAAGTTTAATATGGCATCCAGGGGTCAATAACCGTAAACTACTAGAAATAACACGCATTTGTGGGTTTAAAATATTTTTAATTGAATTAACAAAAACAGTTAACCTAAATTACACTTAATATTCATAGTTGTATGAAATACTACGTTATAATGATGAATAAAAAATAAGCAGGAATACTTTAAAACTAAATTAAACCTAATTACATTGTCACATGTAAATATATACAATGAAAATATTTATTTTTGATTTACTCAACAAAAATATCAAAATAAAAAATTACTAAAAAAAATTTTTTTTACAAATTATTATTATCTACGTTTTTCATGCTACTTTCGTTTTGCTCGACCTCCTTCCCGATCTGGAGCATTCCTTAGCCATGCCTTTGTAACATTTTCGACATCGGCTAATGTTGCGCTGCTTGAATTAGAGTTTTTTCTCACGGCCACGGCGGCTACTGTTAAATAAATATGTGTTAAAGTTTTGAACAAAATTAAATTTGTTATTACCATATATTAAATTAATCACGTTAGTGAAGTTTTTGAAGGAAATCTTATCGTTTCGTCTGGTCCAATTTAGTTTCAAAGACAGCTCATGAGTCATCAATTTGTGAAGTATCTTTCGGGTGGTTTCCATGAAGTCTTTTCCACCCACGATTTGAAACGATGACAACTACAACAAAGTGTTTTGAAAAATGAACTAACTATTTATTTTGTACTTACCACTTTCGAAAAGTTTTCTTTATCTTCTAGATTTTGATTTAATTTTACCAAATCATCAGCCGATTCTAGAGACTGCCAATTATCGGAAAAAACTTCATGTGGCTCCGACCGTTGTTGATTTGAAACAATTAAATAGTTCACATTTCGTGAGATCGTTTCACAGGTAGCCATCAGTTCACGAATAAGCGCTATAAGATATGTATTGTTTAGAAAAGTATTTATTACATGATTATAATTTTTAGAATTTACCATAGTCCGCGTTCAAAATACACTATAAGAAATGTATACGTAAGATTTATTATAAATCTAATTTCTATATCTACAAACAAATTATAAAAAAATGCTAAACATTAAAATTCTTTGTTTATTTATTAAACAATTTTTTAATTATTTTTTAAAAAATGTTATTCATGAACGTTGGCTTATGGTATTATATTGTTATTATTTAATAATATTACCTTGATTGGCTTCACATCCTGTGCAACTAGATCTCTCAACTATGGAATTTGTTGGAGTGAGAGTTCGCGATGATAAAGGAGTTGTGGCAGCTGCTGCAAATGGATTTTTACAGGCACTTAAGCTAGATATTTTTTTAGGCACTCTTGGAGGTCTGGGTACGTAATTTTCGTCTTCACTCAAAGAGTTTTCCTCATAATCTGAAAACGTCCTTTTCTTTCGCGGTCTTTGAGACTGATAATCATCACTACTTGAAGCAGCCGAATGTTCCTCTAAATATTTGAGTTTTGCAACAGTTTTCTCATAATTATCTACATGAAAAAATTTAACATTAACTAAAAAATTTCGTTCTATGTTACTCACCAGAAGTATATTTCACCATAATTGGACAATCTACACATTTGCTTAAAATCAGCGAAGCATGTTGCTGAACTGCTTTATTTTTTTGAGCATCACTCTTAAAATAATTGGGCCAATGGCAATATAAATTGCAGTTTTTCGTAAAAATCCAATTGGTTGATATTACTGCCATGGCCAATGTTCCATTGATTTCTTCCTCGGGAAATACTACCACTGCATATTCACTAAAACAACATAATTAAATAGATGTACCAATATTTCTTAAACATACCTATATTAAAAATTAACTAAAGCATTAAATTAATAATTTAATTATTATGTAGTAAGGGAAACAAATATATGAATCATTTAATGGTAAAATAGTCCTTTGTACAAAATATCTTTTAGCGGTGCAACGATTATTTCATCGACAATACAAACTTCAAAGAGGGAAATAATGGAACTGTCAGCAGGATACAAAGTAAATGGCTTTACAATTTCTAATTTAAATCCTTCAATGTAGATCTCATTACATACTGAATATATTACATTTACTTTTATTATATTGTTTACAACAAAAGCACAATTGTTTCCATTCTTTGCAGAAAATAGTAATCCCTTGTATAAAAGTTTAGCATAGCAAATTTTGTTATTAATCGAAATAGCTTTACCTAATAATTTTGTATTTGTACTGTGCTTTTTTAATTATTGCTCTACCTTCTAAGATTCTGTTTATGACTTGCTTTAGTGGTAAGTTAGATTTGCGAAGTAAACGTTTAATGAAATATAGATAGTTTTCAAATTCAAAACAATTAATACTATTCAGGGTGCCAAATTGTTTTGCCTCATCAGCAAGATGTAGAAGTGAATGAACATTGTACGTGCAAAAATCTATTCCATATATTTGTGATGCATTTTTCACGAATAATTTTAATAAATCACCAGCATACGAATTTAGTTCTGAATTCAAAATGTCACTCACTAAGATTGTAACACCAAATTTTAACAGCATGAAATTACAAAACACATTTCTGTTCACAATATCTTTTAGAATTGGTGAAACATATAAAAGGAATTGCCTAAATTCAGTGGCTTTCCAGTGTTCTAAGTCAGAGAGACTGCGAGGTTTGCGATTGAATTCAATTGGCCAATAGTTTGTCAGATTTTTTCAACCTATTTTCTAAAACAGTACGTGTTTCATTTTAATACGGTAAAGTCTGCTACCGTCTCTCAACAAGAACAAGAGCTTCCTAACTACACCTAAACATACACTATGCATGTAGTCTATCGGAAAACAATTTATCATATCGATGTTTAATATATTTGTTAAAGGTGTTGGTCCTTTATGATAACTGGAATACTCTTCGGAACGAAAACCAAAATCTGTTCTTGCTACTGCATTTGCACCAGTAAATGTCATTCGCCTATTTACAGTTTTTCCTTGAATAAGACATTTATCACAACCAAAAACTGAATTGTGGCCTTTAACATTTTTAATGTAATGTCGAGCGGGTGTATCAGATATAAATGCTTTGCAAGATATCTGTAAAAAACCTAAATTACATGCAACTCCATCAGTTAAAAGGTGATTGAGCTCTATTACGAATTCAGTAAAAAAATCATTTAATGGTGGTTTTGTTGGTCCACAATAAATGGCAACAATAAATGGGGGTTCTTCAGAATAATTAGCAACTTTACATAAAATTGGCCAGAAAGCATATTTTGTACTTTTATGTATAGGTAAGCCATCTACATTAAAACTAGATGAAACGTAATGTTTGCTTCCTGACGTCTATCATATATTTTTAATACTCCAGGTAAAATTCCAAAATAGTAGAACGATCCCAAACCCATTACTTGTACACAACTATCTCTAGGAGTACTTAATAAAGTTCTTGCATTAAGCGGCAAATTTGTAATGTTCGGATTTGTTTTAAACCAACATAGAATATCATTTAATGCGGTATGAGTTATGTTATGCCTTAATGACCATGTCTTTAAAAACTCCTTAGAACTTTTGCATTTAATATCAGCCGTGATATCGGTTAAAGGCTCTAATATTTTACATACATTTTGTGTAGGTTCTAAATTTGCAGTTACAATTTCATTTGTATCTTGAACTATATTAGCATATTCTGCAACATCGTCTGTGATATCGTTGAATGCACATGCTTGAGATCTTGATGTACTCGGTTTATTTATATCACTACCGTTATCTACTTCAGTCTGTATTTTTATTACTCTGTTTTCATTAATTAATAAACTAGCTTCAAAATTTGCTAATTTTATGGAATTTTCAACTTTTTTTTTAATTAATCGCTTTTGTTGGCGTAAGCTCTTTTTCTTAAAATTAAAAATACTTATGCTAAAATTTAATTTATTGCAGAAACTAAATACATTGAAAAGTACTTACCTATCATTAAATGAAGCCATGATTTTTAAAATAATTGTTAAACGTTATTTAACACTAACGCATCACTAACGGAAAATAAAATAAAATATTTTCATACCAACCACTGACGAAAATATTTAGTGCCAACCTTATCATCTTAACACTATTAACTAGCACAAAATGATCATGAATAGAAGTGGGAATATTATTTAAGTAAAGTAAATATAGACCCGATCAGTGGTGACGTCAAATTAAACCGCTAAAATCAAAATTCGGTACTTGGCAAAATTGTGGTCGAAAAAGTGAACCTTAAGTACATGGACTTAAGGGTGATAATAAAATAGGTCAATAAAAAGTGGTTGGTTTTCCAATATACACACATAAATAAGGAAATCGTTTTCATATTCACTAATTCTGAACCTTTATCTTTCATCTAGTATCAATATTACATTTTTCAAATAGCATATTTTTATTATAAATTAAAATTAACTTATATACTACAAATACATGCGCAAAAACCAGCTGGCGGGAACAGTAATGTTAGAAATACGCACCGGGTTAACCTTATACTTTGTAATTGCTGTTTTCCTTTGTTGTTCCTGGCGTTACTCTTGTTTCTTTATTAGCTTATTTACTCGTTTACTTCATTAGTTTGTTCTTTATAATACGTAATTTATAGTTTAATTTAATAGTACTTCATAGTAATTAGGTTATGGTTAACTCGGTGCGTATTTCTAAATTACTGTTCCCGCCAGCTGATTTCTGCGCATGTATTTGTAGTATAAAAATTAATTTTAATTTATAATAAAAATATACTTTATTGAAAATGTAATATTGATACTAGATAAAAGATAAAGGTTCCAGAATTAATGAATCTGACAATGATTCTCTTATTATAAATATATTGGAAAACCAAACAACTTCTATTGATCTATTTGAATATAATCCTTAAGTCCTTGTACTTAAGGTTCACTTTTTTCGTCCACAATTTTGCAGTAAATTCGAATTTTGAATTTAGCCGGTTTGTACGTGACGTCACACTAATCGGGTCTATTACCCACGAATAACGAATAAGGTTATTCTGTGATTATATTCCGAAAGAGAAAAATTTTCTCGTGAAATTTTTAGACGACATAATAAATACAAACACATTTGAACGTATTGGAATATAATTATACCTAATGTTAGTAAAGGGCCTTTAGTGGTAATTTAATGTACCCCCAGCATCGTCATTTCGCCGACCTTTCCGGCAATCGGCCGTTAAATTGCCGTCAATTTGTGTTTGCTGGGAATTAAATTGATAATTCATTCCAAAACTGTGCAGATGGATTGTAACTGTAATTTTCGAGGTATTTTACTGATTGTTGGTGTTAGTAGTATATCAATTCAAAGATGATTAATTATTATTTGCAAAAAAAGTTATAAATTATATTTTTATATAATAGCATTAAACACTTTGAAGATGTCGTATAAATCACGTGAATGACACGTTATAATATTGACGTCTTATTTTTGGTCACAAAATCATCTAAAAGATGACGTCAATTTTATGGTCCGTTGACGTCTTGTGACCAATCATCACCATATATTCACGTGATTATGACGACACTGTGCTGGTTAGGGTATTTTGGGGTACCTTAAAATATTTGAATAAATGTTGTATTTTAATTGTGGCAAAAGCAAAGACAATATTCTAACATTCGATTTCATAGATTTCCGTTAAAGGATATTGCAGTCGTTGTCAAAAATGGACCAAAAATTGTGGTTGGTAACATATACCTATAATTAATTATTAGAGTGTAATTAAAATGAAAGACATCATAGGTATTTTTTATTTGAAACAGTTTGACATTTAAAGCTCATAAAATTTTGCAAAGACTTCTTTTGAATAGAGTAAAGTAAATAATTTTTTTTTTTCTAATATAGTAAAAACCAAAACATCTTTTATTTTTAAATTTTAACAACACTTTTATTTATTTTGTACTTACTATAAATTTTCATTTGTTCAAAACTTTATGAAGTTATTACAGTATGTGAAGTTAATTTGAACTACACCCTTAAATACACTCTTGATTGCGTAGAATATACAGTCTGTCTCAAATTATTGCATTACACAAATTATTACACAAGACCAAGAAAACAAATGCATTATGTTGTAATGCCTTCAAACTGAATATAAGTTTTAGCTGTCAATTTTGAGTTATTAATTGATAAGTTGCCCCTGCTTGTTGGGCCACCACTGGTGGACATATAAAGGGTTGATATATACCAAAGATGGGAATTTAAAAATAAAAATTGACCTGTCCGAGGAAAATTGCATCAAAATAAGGATACAATTTAATGAATTTTATTTCATACTTTACACTCACACTGTATAGTTCTATAGTATGTTTACTCTATAACAGTAATAATTGTAATCACTTTATACAGGGTTATTCATCTAACCCGTTCATTAAATATTTTCAACTCCTTGTCAGTTCCGGTTTAACCGGGTGTTGTTAACAACTTGCTTATTTTAAATGAAACGTCCTATATATTTAGTAAAGTAATTTTTTTTAATTGGACACCCTGTAACTTTAAGTGTTATCAAGTCAGGACTTGATTCTGTATCAAATTGTATTACCCGTTTGTATACATGAATATTCAAGTTATATGTATTTTATTTGCAAATGGCAAAAGGGTATTTTGTGACAGAATTTACGTTTGAATGTAAGCTTTTCTGGGCTGTTGTCACTAAGATTATTATCTTCCGGGTTGAGCCGTGTTCCTCCTTCTTTCCTAGGTTGGTTGATGTCGATCAGTGACGGGTGGTTGGTTTTCGATGGTTGGTTGATCTTCTGTTTGGTATCGACTAATTTTGTGGTGACATTTGTTTTCTTTGTTTTTGTGAAGCGTTAGTTTCCATGTGTTGCTTAATCGGTAACCGTCTTCTCGATTGAAGTTGTTTTTATTTTTCATAATTTCTAAGGATTCTCTGATTATCCTTGGATAGTAGTTGTTGGTCCTTGATAGAACTTTAGCTTCCTCGAAGTTGATGATGTGTTTTCCTTTTTCGTGTAGATGTTCTGCGATTGCTGATTTATCTACCGTTCTGCCATCATATCGCAACAAATCGTGCAAGAAGAATCATCGAACGTAGTGAGAAGGCACTCACTCGAGAAAGAGTACGTTATACTTACCATCAACTGCATATAACGTCAACAGAACTATACCAGCTACATCTACAACTGAGCAGCATACTGGATAAAGAAACATGGAACACCATAGATCGCATCAGCTACGAACATGGGAAATACCACCTACAATCAACCACTAACAGGCATATCAAGAAGTTTGAGAAATTAAGTACCAAGCACCAGAAAACCAGCTATAAATTGGACGAAAATAAAACAGTTGTAAACTTGTCGGACTACCCACTCACCGAAGACTGCATATCAATATTGTCAAAAGGGATGAACTACGCCATTGCTCCAAGCAAGATACCCACAGAAGAGATAATAGCAGAAGTGGAAAGTGTCATCAGAAAGCTTCCAGTTGAAGAAGCAGAGGAAATACGCCACGAGACTTGCCGGATTTTACAACGTTCCAAAGCTCCACGTAGGAACATCACTCGCGCAGAAGAAATTGCATTAAAGAACTCAGAAGCAATCAAGAAATCATGGTGACACGCGCAGATAAAGGCAACGCTACAGTAGTCATGAACACCGAAGACTACAAAATGAAAATCAAATTGCTACTGGATCCACAACTTTACACCAAGTTAAAAGGAGATCAACCAACAAAATTGAAAAACAAACGAGAGCCGCAATCAAACATTCAGCTATACCAGTCGATCAACATCGTCAACTGCTACCTTCCGGGACCAGACCACCATGACTATACGGATTACCAAAAATTCACAAATTTGGTAACCCCTAAGGCCAATTGTCAGCACATGTGGATCTCCAACTTATGAACTGGCCCGTTACGTGGCTAAGTTTCTACAACCGTAAGTGGGAAGAACTGAATCTTTTGTGAAGAACTCCGAACACTTCGTCGAATTATTGATGACTCTGGAAGTAACCAATGACGATATACTAGTTAGTTTTGATGTAGAATCGCTATTCACTAACGTACCAGTCGACGATACACATAACATCATAAAACAACTGTGCACAACCCATGGGTTAAGAGAAGACATACCAGAGCTAGCAAGAATATGTCTGAATACAACTTACTTTCTATGGAACGGAGATTTCTACGAACAAAAATCAGGTGCAGCCATGGGATCACCATTATCACCGGTTATTGCGAATATCTTTATGGAAGCATTCGAGCAAGGAGCCATTCAATCCAGCGAACAGAAACCAAAATGTTGGTTCAGATACGTGGACGATACCTTTGTCATATGGCCTCATGGGAAAGAAGCACTTACTGTATTTCTTAACCACCTCAACACTCAGCACGAAAAGATCAAGTTTACCATGGAGACAGAAGAGAATAAGGAGCTTCCCTTCCTGGATGTTCTAGTAAAACGAGGGGATAACAACAAGTGTATATCGTAAAAAGACACACACCGACCGATACCTCCATGCCACATTACACCATCATCCACAGCAGAAGCGGTCTCTAATCAAAACTTTATTGCATAGAGCTAACGAGGTTCACAAGGCAGAAGAACTTCGACACGTCCAACAAGCCCTAATGAAGAACGGCTATACCAGAAAAGAAATAAGAGCCGCCTGTCGCAGAAAATCCGAAAAAGAGAAGGAACAGGTCACCACCTACGCTCGTTTGCCATTCATTGCTGGAGTAACTGACAAATTAAGAAAATCATTGGAGAAGAAGAATATCGGTGTCAGGTTTGGAACGGTTAGAAAAATCCAGCAACTACTACCTTCTAATAAAGATAACCTGCCGAAACTCTCAACAAAGGGGTCTACCAAATTGATTGTTCATGTGGAAAGGTCTACATTGGTCAAACCGGACGCAACATAAAATGTAGATTAAAAGAACATCACCGAGACGCCAAGTCCAGAGCGGTAGATAAATCAGCAATCGCAGAACATCTACACGAAAAGGAAAACACATCATCAACTTCGAGGAAGCTAAAGTTCTATCAAGGACTAACAACTACTATCCAAGGATAATCAGAGAATCCTTAGAAATTATGAAAAATAAAACAACTTCAATCGAGAAGATGGTTACCGATTAAGCAACACGTGGAAACTAACTCTTCACAAAACAAAGAAAACAAATGTCGCCACAAAATTAGTCGATACCAAACAGAAGATCAACCAACCATCGAAAACCAACCACCCGTCACTGATCGACATCAACCAACCGTAACGGAACATAGGTATATAACGAGGAGCAGAAGACAACAACATCAGTCTTTAGAGTAACTTCTGAAGAAGCTAACAGCATGGTTAGCGAAACGTCAAGCAGAGAACGTAGGAAAGAAGGACGAACACGGCTCAACCCGGAAGATAATAATCTTAGAATTTACGTTCTTCTTATAGGTAATGTTCTATTTCTAAAATATTTTAGTTATAATCCCGAAGATTATTTTAGATCATTTTACATTTCCCGATTCCAGTGCCCATAATAATCTTTTAATTTCACCATTGGAAAATTTACTACCCTATGAGAAATTAAACATTGATATTGTTGCAATTAATATTGGAAATGCAAAACGGCGTTTCTACGATCTCGACAAATGCAGGTTAAATATTGCTAGTTTTAATGTATGTATACATATATTTAATAACCAATATAAAGCGAAACTAGGATTCACCAATATTGGCCTCCGTCCTACATCAAATTTGAAGAAGTATTCCTTTAACAACTACATTTGCATATATTGTTTTACCGTTGATAAATTTTTTATTATACATTTGTAAATACACGTGTCACATTATTAATATTGGTCAAATATGCATTTTTATAAATGATAATTATAACTTTATTCAACCAGTCTAAAATTTCCCTATTTGCAAATGTTGCATTCTGAAAAAGAAGTTCGTGTTGCTAAATGGCAAAGTCAGCAGATTAAATCACGTTGGCGATAGCCATTTATATAGCATAGCACAGTGTGTAGTGAATATAAGGAAGATTGTGTGTATGTGTATCAGTGTATTTACAAACATTAACCAAAAAAATTAATAAAAGGTAAGTTTCTTTATTGGCATATTATAAAGAAAAATAACGTTAGTTTTATTGAAATTGTTTTGCTTGAAATATATCTATTGCGTGTAGGTGAAAGCACAAACCTCCGAGTTGCAATATGGAAATGTAAGATCGGCAATTCTATTAATGTTATTTTATTTATTAACATTTTTACGTGCAACACTCGTGTGATCTGTTGTAATCTCCAATGTTTAAGTTTGCGTCACAGTGTATAATAAGAAAATAAAAAAAATGGGGTTCCTATTTGGATAAATTAAAGATATCGTATTTTAAGTGTATAAATATTAACTAAAAATTTTTAATAACTCTATTTAAATTTTTTTAGTTTTGAGTTAATTTGAGTTCCGCCCTTACTCACCCTTATCCAAATTTGAGCATGTTTGAAGTGTTGTAGATAAAGAATTAGTTGTATAATAAACGTTACTTTAGCGTTTGATAAGGAATCAAAATCAAAATAATATTAAGTGGTTGTTATGTAGTATAAAAATAGTTCTGTATATAAATTGTACTTGTATAATTAATGTATAAGCTTCTTCTGTAAATAAAGCAATCCATACTAGATAGTGATTGATTCAAGACATATAATATTGCGCAGTCAAATAAAGAATAAAAGAAAAAGAAAGATGGATTCGAAAAGTATAAAACCACTGTCATTAGAAGGAAACGTGGGAAAATTGGAAGTCATGAATTCAAAGATTTGAAATTTATTCGACAGCAAGCGAATTAGATGCAAAACCAGAAAAGACACGGTGTGCGCAGCTCCTACATTGTTTGGGTGAGAATGCATTAATATCTTCAACACCTTTACGTTCAAGGATAATGAAAACAACGATATATTAATATTAAAACAAAAATTTGAGTCCTATTTTACACCGAAGAAAAACTTAACGTACGAACGCTACAAATTTTTACACTTCGTCAAATACAAGGACAAAAAGTTGAACAATTCGTGACGATTTTAAAAAACCAAGCAAGTCAATGTGAATTTGGAAATGAAGATTTAAAAGACAATTTAATAAAAAACAATGCTAATAATCGGCATAAATGATGGATCATTACGCGAGAAATTACTTCAAAACGAAGATAAGAAGCTAGACAAAGTCGTTTGAATGTTGCGTCGTAACGGAAAATTCCAGGCAAAATTTGAAATATATGCAAGACAAAGAATGCGTCATCAACAAACCTGTCCAGTGTTGCAAACAAAGAACAGGTAGAAACGGTCACACGATCCCGAGGACGCTCATACCCACACAGCACACAAGGTGCAATGGAGATACATATGTATCCATACAACCTACATCTACGAATATCCATCAACTAACCTACATCGCAGCTCCATAATGTCTACATCCATGCATATCCATCAACATGTTATTCAATGGATTGTAAATTCATGGATACATTTATCATATTGTTATAACTAAACACAACAATCAATAGAAAATATGGTTAACCATTTTATGCTTATTTATGGCATTTTTGTTTTACATTTTACGTCAGTTTTTAATTACCAAAACTATAATTTTTGTAGTGAAATACTCTCCCAAATGAAAGAAATGGAATATGCGTTGAGATTTTTATAACATTAAAAAGAAATACTTCGTAGACTCTTTGTTTATTAATAGTGAAACGAACAATTTGAAATTTTAAAAAATATTGTAGTGAACGTTGCCAAACGTTAAATTATTTACGTTTTGATTAGGAACAAAAATGATGCAAATAATATTGTTATGCATGAAAATATAATTAATATTGTCGTAAATAATTGTTTGTATGTTGCATTATTGTAAGATTGTTAATAGTAATTTAATTGTCTAGTAATAGTTTCTTATAAAATTTCATTCACTCATAAGAGCAACAAACTTTCAGTCTGACAACACCGCTAAACAGCTGTCCAAAAATTACCCCCTACTGGTGAAAGCGTCGTTTATTTGTGGTTGTTTTTATTTGCGTTGGTTTTATTTGTGGTGATAATTGAACTCTTTGTGCGTTATCGTTGTGAGTGAATAAAGTAAGAAAAGTTCCTAATTTATTAAAATGGAAAAAAAACTAAGAAAAATGCGGGACTGTGTAAACAAAAGAGTAAGGTTATCTTTGTTCGAAATAGAAGGAAACGATGGGCCATTTGAAAACCAACCTAGTTGCAGTACAGCTGAACAAACACATAACGAACAAAACTTAAATGCAATCTGTATTAATTCTGAAAAAGATTTTAATTCTAATAGTGATAATACAAGTTACCTACAAACCGATGATGATCACAGGGTGTCCCAACCTTGCGAAAGTAATAACTCATCAACAAATGATTTAGAAACCAATAATGATCATGCAGTGTCGGAACCTGTTCAAAATGATAAGAACCCCTCCTTTCAGGAGGAATTAAGAGATTGGGCAATTGAAGGTAATCTGGCCCATGTAGTGATTACAAAATTACTTGTATTGCTAAAAAACGTGGTTTAGAAGTTCCAACTGATGCTCGAACGTTATTAAAGACCCCTCGTAATACTACTGTTTCCGTTGTAGAACCCGGATCATATTATCACTTTGGTATTTCATCTAATATAAAAAATTACTGGAACAATATAATATAAATTTAAATGATGGATTTACTTTTCAAATTGTTATAAATGTAGATGGCTTACCACTTAGTAAAAGTTCAGGTTCAGCTTTTGGCCTATTCTGGGAAAAATACAAAATCTAGAGGTTTTGAAAATATTATATTTGTTATCGGTTTGTATCATGGATATTCTAAACCCGGAAATTCTAATGACTTTATGAGAGAATTTGTTGATGAGTGCATCGAAATTGGTAATAACGATCTGTGTATATCTACTAAAATGTATAAATGTATAATTTCAATGATAGTTTGTGATTTGCCAGCAAAAGCATTTCTTTTGAAAGTTAAAAATCATAATGGATATTCCTCTTGCACCAAATGTACACAAGAAGGCGAATATATAAATAATGTTCTTTGTTTTCCACACGTAAATTTTATTAAACGCACTGATTATAATTTTCGTAACAAAGTGGATTCAGATCATCATATTGGTACTACTATTTTAACTCATCTTTCCAATTTTAATATGATTGATAACATTCCCCTCGATTACATGCATTTGGTATGTTTAGGAATTACAAAAAAACTGTTAGCATCTAAAAAGTTTGGGTTAGTTTATGGAAAACCACCTCATAAATTGAATTTTAGATCAATTCAGTCAATATCAGAAAAAATAAAAACTTTAAAGTCGTTTATTCCATGTGAATTTGTGAGGAAGTTAAGAACTGTAGAAGAATGTAATAGATACAAAGCTGTTGAGTTTCGTTTTTTATTTTATATGCTTGTCCAATTGTTTTAAAGGTATCGTTGATAAGCCATATTACAACAATATTATTACTTTACATGTGATAATTGTAATATTAGCTAGTAAAGTACACCACAGTGATGAAAGAAATTTAAAATATGCTGATGAATTAATTAAGCACTTCATTAAAACTTGTTCTAATTTGTATGGTGCAGAATTCAATAGCCACAATGTTCACAGCTTACTACATTTGGTAGAAGACGTGAAGCGTTTCGGTATATTAGATAATTTCAGTGCATTTTGCTTTGAAAATTATATGCAAAAATTGAAGAGAATGGTAAGAAAATCTGACAAACCATTAGAACAAGTTATTCGAAGGCTTGACGAAATAAATTCTAAAAATGTGATAGTAGGTTCAAAATTAGACATCTTTGAATGTTTTCATGAGCATTTTGATGGACCTTTATTATATCCATGTAGACAATTTAGTGAAATTGTGTTAAAAGGGTTTAGATTAAAAGTTAATAAGTCCGATTGTTATGTTATGTTAAGAACATTGGAAATTATTAAAATTGTAAATATTTGTAAAAATAACGAAGGTATACAATTATTGGGTCAAAAATTTGCCAATACAGACAATTTATACAAAAAACCATGTCAGTCGTCAATTTTTGGTATTTATTATTGTAATAACTTATCACATTCTGTACATTCATATGATTTATGTAATGTTGTACATAAAATGTTGGTATTACCCTGTGACAATGGTTTTGCCGCATACCCTTTATTGCACACGGATGGTGTATAAAACACTGATTTTTATTAATTTTGTTGTTAGTTATTATAATGTTAGAAATTCACAAGTAATTAAATTATGTATGCATTAAAATGGGTTTTTATTTATAGAATTTGTACATTACTAAAAATGTCTGATGATAGTAATGAAGAAATAATGAAGTGGATTGTGGTACATTTTACGGAAGAACAGTCTGTGGAAGTTGTACCTAAGAAATGGTACATTGCGAGTATTGGTAAGAGCTATTGGCCAGGAAACGATACTAATATTCCTGAAGCTATAAAAAAATGCTTCTCCGCTAAATCAACCTGGGCGACACATCCTGTTCAAATACTTGGGGAATATGGTAAGAGGAATAAAAGTTAATCTTTTAGTTTCAGATACGATATTTTATTATTTTAGAGGATTATAATCAAGCATCAAGAAAGGTGGTAAAAGCAAAACCAGTGATATTTTAACTTCTGATAACAGCTACACTGCCTTAAAAAAGAAGAAAAATAATGAAGAAAAATTACATTACAGTAGTTCGTCCAATCAGTATTCATCTGAAGATGATGACTTGTATCCTAAACCACCAAAACAAAATTTAAAAATGAAAAAATAAATACCATTAAAAAAATAGATGCCAAGGAAACGCACAAGAGGGACCGTATAAAACCTACTGAACCAGTGCAACAGATGAATAAATTGTGTTCATACTCGCGAGAGGGTAGTTTGAATTTCAGCAGTGCAATGTCGACGATGATCAGAATCAAAATTCTTCTCCATTAATTATTACTTCAAAAATCAAGACATTTCCCAATATAGTTCCACTTCACAACAATTTAGGGAAAACGTTAATCAGATTCAAGCAGGACATGCTAACACTTCCATTAGTAGTGAAACAGGTTTGCTTTTTGTCATTTTAATTTATTTTACATATGTACTAGATGATCAATAACTTTCCCAAATGTTTCTATTTTTTGTTGTTTTTTCTCTTCCGACAATAATCTGCATATGTAGTTTAATCATCCTTTATATACGAGTACGAGCAAAAAGTGTTTTATTTTTATTTTTAGGTTTCCAAAAGCAAGTTTTGAAATTATTGCACACTTTAAAGTATAAACTCGACAATTTACAAGAAGATGTAAATATCCTTTTAAACAGGAAGGGGACTGTTGAAACTGGTAAAAACGAGGAAATCATGAATATTATAAAAGGCATGCCTTTTAATGCAAAGGAGGATGTGGAGAGTTTAGAAACGCTTTCATCGGTTCAATTAAAAGCGTTGGTGAGTATTTAAAAATTAAAGTACTATAAATTACTTGAAATGATGTACTTAGGTTTGGCGCACAAACGTAAATCAACAAGTAATAAGCTTGATTTAAATTCAATTAACACATTTTCTGTTCTCATTGACTACTACTTCGACTTAATCATTGTTTGTGCAAACGAACCTATAATTGCTCCAATTTAAACGTAATTTTTGTATTTTTTGTTTTTCAGTCAGAAGAATTAAGCCTTATTGGAGGAGACACAGTTCATGAAACAACCAAAACCCTAATGTATAGAGTTTTAAGTAACAATTTGGGATCCATGTATACATGGGAGGGGTCAAAAACCAAAAGCACTTTCAAGAAGTTGAAATTAGCTCAAGCAATTATAAGTAATAACCATTTATTCTAATTGTACTCATGTGATTATTAATTTTTCTTATCTTGTAGTGGCAGTAAGGCTCAATCCCAAAACATCGAATGCATCCGAATGCGATATAATAAAAACTATAAAAGCCTGGTTACTCAGAGCGAAGGAGCGATATGAAAATAATCAAAAGTAAGTTGTTAATTATAATAAAACATATTAAGAATAATTTTTATTTTTTTTTCAGAAAACGATTACTTTAAATTTTTGAATAATTATTGTGTTAATATTGAAATATTTTGTAGAAAATAAATTAATAATAAACGTTTTTTTTTATAAATATGAAGGTACAATTTATTTCAAGCCCATTTAACCTCCATTGCATATACGTACATGAATGATATGGAGCTCCACTGGATATACGCTGGATATAATATTTGACAAAACGTCATATCCACTGCAGCTCCATAGGAGCACCATAATGTTACTTATGGATGTTCACTGAACCTCCATGATCCATGGACATCACATCCATTGCATATGTAATGGATGATTTTGTGTTATGTGGGTATGAAAAGAATTTCCCGCCCCCAGACCCCGCATCGGTCAACATCAAGGTCATACAAAAGCCAACAAAGAAAATGTTATAAATGTATAGTAAATCATCCCAGACGATCCTGTCCAGCTTATGGAAAAATATGTTCCGTATGCAACAAAACCAATCACTTTTCAACCAGCTGCAAATTTCGGAACAATAGGGTTAATGAAGTTCTGAGAAATGAAGAAACTGAGGAAGAAACAGAATACTTATCAATTAATTCTGTAAGTACCGACAAAATTAATTATTGCATAGTCAAATTGCCCATAAATAAAAAAGTTAACAATAATGTAAAATTTAAAATTGATACTGGGGCAAGTGTAAATATAATTTCGTTAAGCAGATTAATTGAATGTGAAATTAACAAAAATAAAATAGAAAAGTGTATGGATACACTATTAACATACACAGGTCAAAAAATCCCAATAGCAGGTAAATTATATTTAGATTCAATTTAAAACTGTAGATGCCATAAGTACAGAAACAAATAACCCCTATAAAATTTAATCGAAGAGTTTGATAACATATTTAAAGGTATAGGTAAAATTAGAAAACCTTACCACATAGAATTAAAAGAAAACGCGGTACCTGTTATTAATCAATTAGAAATGTGCCATTTGCCGTACAAAAGAATTTAAATTTTACCTTGACGAGTTACAAAAAATGAATATAATTGATCGAGTTGAAGGTAATTCGGAATAGCTCAACTCTTATGTATTAGTAAAAAAATCTGACAAATCATTAAGAATATGTTTAGATCCTAAGTACTTAAATGAAGCGATAAAAACAGTAAAATTTAAACTTCCCACTATAGATGAAATATCAACCAATTTAAACGGTTCTATAATTTTTTCAAAATTAGATGCGACTAGTGGGTTTTTGGAACATTGAATTAGATAAAAGTTCTAGTAATTTATGTACATTTGGGACACCCTTTGGCAAGTACAAATTTTTAAGAATGCCATTTGGAATTAAAATTGCATCGGAAGTGTTCCAAGAATATTTTAAAGAAATTTTTGCCATACAAGGCGTAGAAATATATATTGATGATATCCTAGTTCACGGAAAAACAAAACAAGAGCACGATAATCGATTGAGGCAAGTTTTGAAATTGCTCAAAAGAACAACATTAAATTTAATTTAAATAAATGTAAGTTAGGATTAAGTGAAATCAAATATTTAGGTTTTAAATTTTCAAAAGAAGGAATTTCAGTCGATGAAGAGAAAGTAGAAGCTATAAAAAACATGCCGATACCAAAGACAAGAAAGATGTACAACGATTTCTTGGCATGATTACATTATGTTGGTAGGTTTGTTAAAAATTTATCCGAACAAACACAACCTTTGCGAGACTTAATTAAAAAGACAACTTCTTTAAGTGGGAGTGCATACATAATGAAGCATTCAATAAAATTAAAAACATCATTGCAAAAGAATCAATTTTAAAATATTTTAATCCTCAAAACCAGTAACAATTTCTGTAGATTCATCAAATTTTGGAATAGGTGCGGTATTATTACAAGAAAATCAGCCTTGTGCGTATGCATCCAGGTCTATGACCGACACTCAAAAAGATACGCTCAAATAGAAAAAGAATTGTTAGCAATTTGCTTTGGGGTAAATAAATTTTATCAGTACATTTATGGTACAAAAGTAACCGTAGAGACAGACCATAAACCTTTAATTTCCATTTTAAAAACCTCTTAATTCATGCCCCGCACGATTACAACGAATGTTACTATCACTACAAAAATTCGACATAAATTTAATTTTAAACCCGGAAAACAATTAATTTTGGCAGACACCTTATCTAGGCTAAATTTAAATAGATTATATAATGATGACTTGCAACTAGAAGCTCATGTCTGTTTAATAGAAAAAATGTCAGTATTTCAGACTCAAAATTGAAAGATTAATAGATGCCACAAACAATGATGAAAGTTTAAAATTATCAAAAATTATATTCATAATGGATGGCCTAAATCATCAAGTAAAGTTGCAACACAGTTAAAACCCTTCATGAAAATAAAATCAGATATAACCGAGGACACTAGAGGACTAATTTATATGGGTCAAAGAATGGTTATACCAAAATCTTGGCAAAATAAAATTCTAGATGATATTCATGTAGGTCACTTTGGCATAGCAAAATGTATAGCAAAAGCTAAAAAATTCTGTATACTGGCCCCACATAAATGAACAAATTGAAAACTTGGTAAGCAGATGCAATATGTGCAATAAATATACAAATTCAAACAGAAAAGAACCATTAAAGTCACACTATATAATACAAGCCCCGTGGCAAAAGATAGGAATTGACATATATGAACTAAATGGCAACTCATATTTAATAGCTGTAGATTATTACTCGAAATACCCAGAAATCAGTAATTTACATAACAATTTAACAAGTAACAACATAATAAATAAATTAAAAAGCTATCTTTGCGAGACACGGCATACCAAAAATAGTAATATCAGATAGCGGTAGACAGTTTGTCAGTACCGAATTTAAAAAATTTGCGGATGAATGGAATTTTTTAAATCAATAACTTCCTCTCCATATCATCAGCAATCAAATGGTCAAATCGAGAGGACCATTCAAACAGTCAAAAATTAATCAAAAAGTCTAATGAAAATCATGAAGACATTCATTTGGCTATGTTATCATTTAGAAATACCCCCGTTTATAACAGTACGTATACTCCTGCTCAAATATTAATGAGCAGATATTTACGAGATAATTTACCTTTAGATGATAATAAATTAGAATCAATCTTGGTTGATAAAAGTATATTAAAACACAAAATAAATAATTCTCAACAAAAAAGCGAAATAAATTATAATAAAAAGTTAGATTTAGGGATGAATTAAAAATAATGACACAATATGGTATCAAAACAAACCGAAAGATATGTGGCATAAAGGCAAACTAATGGAACAAATTAGAGATAGAACGTATCAAATTCAAAGAGAGGATGGTAGTTATGTAGTTAGGAATAAACATTATTTAAGAAAATCGAACTGTAATGATTTTCACATTACAACTGGTTCAAGCTATGTAGCTTCACAAGTGTTAGATGACACAAAGATTCAAATGAAGACATTCCTTCAACCAGTAAGGAAGGTGAAACTCAGCAATACCAAACTGTAAATAACTCTGTAGAAAATAGTAATGTTCATGAGAATTCTGTAAGTAGTAGAAGCTGTACTGGAAGGGTAATCAAGAAACCTTCAAAGTTAAACGACTTTGTAATTTATTAAAGGAAGGGAGATGTTATGTAGTATAAAAATAGTTCTGTATATAAATTGTACTTGTATAATTAATGTATAAGCTTCTTCTGTAAATAAAGCAGTCAATACTAGATAGTGATTGATTCAAGACATATAATAGTGGTTCTGTTAAAATAACGTAAAAATTGATGAGCCGAAGTTTGTCACTAAATTTAAAAAAAGTGTTTGTATAATTTATAAAAATTGGCTAATACTAACTGTTGCAATTAAATTTAAATTTAAAGTCAATATTGTATATTCTGTTGGTTGCAGTTATGAGCAGTAGGAGCGCAAAATATATGTACGTGAAACGAAGGGTGGATATTGCATTAATAAATTCCGATGATGCGACCTCGATTCTCTGGAACGAAAATGAAATTATAAATTCCACTTTTGGGAATAATTCTGGAGAAATTGATTGTAATTCTACAATAGTCAGCAGTAGTAGCGGTACTTTTGATGTATCAATTATAGATAGCGTTAATGGAGATAATTACGAAATAGATGATTATAGTGCTTGTGAAGAAAATGCGGCCAAAAATATAAATCCCCACAATAGTTATAAAGAGAATAATGCAAACCTTGAATACAATATAAAACAAGACTTAAGGGCTTGGGTTATCGAATGTAATATAAATCACAATCAGTTGGATACGCTTCTAAAATTAATGAGAAAATACTATCCGTCTTTACCCAAAAGCAGCAAAACCATTATGAAATGTAAAGGTTCATATTATGCAAAACCAATGTTGTCCTCTAGAGGTACTCAAGGAATGTTTACATATTTTGGCATAAAATAATCATTGTTGCCAATTCTTAGATGAACTTGACTGTCAGGAAATAAATTTGATTATAAACATTGATGGTCTTCCAATTTATAAGAGTAAAAATAGCCAGCTTTGGCCCATTCTAGGACATATTTACCAGTCCCGCTATAAACCTTTTGTAATAGAGCTTTATTATGAGGATAGCAAACCTTCTTCGCTGGACGATTATTAACAATTATTCATTGAAGAATGTTGTTCATTATATTCTGGATTTATGTACAACAATACTCATTACACGGCATAAGTGTTATATTTTATTTGTGATGCACCAGCAAGAGCTTTCTTGAAGCAATAAAAGGTCACAACTATTATTATGCTTGTGAAAAATGCGAGGTTTTGGGTAAAGAATTGACTACAAAATGGTTTACAAATTTTGACGCACCTTTAAGAACACATGACAGTTTCGTATCCCAATCGAATAAAGCGCATCATTATTAAAAATACCAAACATAGATATTATTGATGTTTTCTTTTTAGATTACATTAATATGTCATGTCTTGGGATTATGAAACGCATGTTGTTCATTTGGATTAAAATTCGAAGAACTGAACATTCTCATTCACAGCAAAATATTCTTCAACTAAATAATATTATTGAAAATGTAACATCTTTTATTCCCATCGAATTTCAACGCAAACCTCGAGCTTTTACTGAATTAGAACACTGAAAGCAACCGAATTACGATTTTTTATTTTTATATTTAGGACCAGCGTTACTTAAAACATTTTACCATTAAGGAAATACAGAAATTTTTGCACTTTCATATTGCAATGCGCATTACTTGTTCCAATAGTTTACGAAATTATGATCTTGTTGCACAGGCTTATATTGAAAAATGCTTTTTCAAATTTTTTATTATTTTATGGAGAAGTTGAGTGCATATATAAGATTCATAGCATTGTTCATTTAATTAAAGATGCAATTCGTTCAAAAATTAATTTAAATGACGTTAGTTCCTTTCGTTTGAAAACCACTTAGGAGAATTGAAACGATTAATTCATGGTCCAAACAAGCCACTGCAGCAGTTAACAAAAGATTTAATGAGCAGCAAATTAATGTAAATATTGGTTTTAAAAGCCGCTTGAGGGATGGATATGTAATACTGCAGAAAAATAAAATCATGTGGAAGTATCAAAAATATTAAATGGTAACACATATGAATTAGAAGGATACATATATCAAGACGTGATTGACGCGTACTCATTGAGCAAAATTAAATAAAACAATTTGCATTATTATCTTATAAAAAACATTCATAATAAGGTTACATTTAGAGTATCACTGGACAAATTTGTAACCAAATGCTGTATTTTTTCCATGCAATAATAAACTATTTACTGTGGGAATGTTACATTAATAGATTTTTAAAGAATTTGTTTTATTATTTATAAGTCAATATTCAATATTATCCATGATAGTTTTTAAGATGCCTTGAATTCCTTAATTTGGATCGACGAGAATGAAACGTTCTGAGTAGTGCCTTCCTCTTGGATTTCAAATAAAGAAAAAAAGCTATATAAGTAGCCCACTAATCTCTCCGAAAGAAAATAAATAAACTGGTGAAAAAGGTCAAGAAATAGGTTATGATGTTGAAGTAAAGCTTCTGCGAGCCAGAGCAATTAGAACACATGAAACGTGCGAGAAAGCATTTGAAGCTGCTGGAAACTTGATGTTCGATTCTAACGTTGAATCGGAAATAGAAGTAGTAGAAGGTAAGATAAATATTATCATTGTACTATTTATTATGTTCATCGTTTTAGCAAATACTTTGAAGGTCCCTTCAACGACAGGTAGGGCTCGCGTATTATCAAAAACACCCGATGACCAACTTCAAAACACAAGTAAGAATTTCTTTTCTGTTAATAATAATGATTCTACTTGGTAGTGATTTTATTCTTTTTTCAATGCCAGTTTAATTAACACTTCAAAATTTTTGTAGCCAAGTAGACCTAATACATTTATCTGACTTATAAGTAGAAACTTTTTACTATTTACATGTCTAATTTTAAAGAAAGAAAGTTGTTGCTAATTTCAAAATAACTGTTTGTTTACAAATTTTACAAAATATTATTTGGTTTTTGTAGGTAGCACATTCAATAATGATGTACTAAAGGAATTTTTGAAGCTATAAGCAGGTTGGGTTTACAATGTCCAATTGAAGGTCAATCAAGACAAAATTTTGTTTGCTTTCGAAAACTATCTAAACTACGATATTGAAATTTGGCAGTTATAAACAGTGGGTGGTTATGCCCATTGTTAGTGAGAAATAACGTTGTTGAAACGTTATATCTCGGGTCATGTGATATTAAATTTTGAATAGGACAAACTATATATATATATTTGCAGAACTATAAAGAACTCTGCAATACCAATTCAACAATATTTGTCTCTGTTTTTTTTTACTATAGAAACGATAAATGCATTTTTATGAAGATTGATGTTTATAATCATAATAATAATAATAATAATATGATTTTTGTCCAACAGCTACAAAGCCAATTACAGGACAACAATAAATAATTCAGTTTTTATATATACATATGTTATTAGAAATAGCAAAATATTAATAATAGTAATAAAAGTAAAGAAACTAAAGCTATGTTACTAAAAATTGCAAAATAAATAAATAAATCACTTAACAAGAATGATAATAATGATAATAATAACGAAAAACTGAAATTATATATTATTTGTAATAGTTGATTGTTCAAAGTAATTAAATAATAGTCATTGTATGCCTCTAATAGAGTTTTTAAGGTTACAATGGAAAATATCAGTATTGCAACAAATATCATTATAATAACCGCACATTGCCATGACTGGGGATTTTTAAATGTATTGGTTTTAGCAAATTGAGTATAAAAAGTATAATTATTTCTGGTGTTCTTCATGGATTCGTAAAATTCAATTTACCTAGTATAAAAGGACAATCAATTGCATTATGTAATAATTTATAGAACACAGACAAACCAATCCTACGTCTTCTTAGGTCAAGAGATAACAAATCAAATTTTCTAAGTAGTTGTTGATGACAAAATCCTCTTTCAGGATAAAATTTATATTTTTTATACCAGAGATATTTTAAAACTTCCTTTGAACTCTCTCAATTTTAATTTTGAGGTGATCATAATAAGGCATCAAATTATTGCACCGTATTCGAGACGACTTCTGACTAAAGAAAAGTATAACGTTTTCAGTGTATCAATGTTAGAAAATTGCTTGCAAATTCGAATCATAAATCCAAGCATTTTAGTTGCAGAAGAAACTGTGTTTGATACATGGATATTAAAAAGCAATTCACTGTCAAAATAAATGCCAAGGTCTTTGGTTTCATAACAACGAGAAACAATACGATCATCAATTGTATAGTTATGCAATAAAGGCTTAAGTTTTCTAGAGAACGTCATTATTTTGCACTTTTCGATGTTTAAGTTGAGTCTGTTTAACTTGCACCATTTTGAGATAGCATTTATATCATATTGTAATTTAATACAATCAATAACAGATTTAACAGTAGTAAAAACTTTTACATCATCTGCATACATTAAGGCTTCACAATCAATTCTATCACAAAGGTCATTTATAAACAACAAAAATAGAGAGGACCCAGGTTTGAGCCTTGTGGTACACCAGATTTTGCTAAAAAACTTTTAGATATGAAGTCATTATATACCACGTATTGTAAGCGATCTTGGAGGTATGATGAAAGAAATGAAATTATTGAGCTGCAAAAACCATACAGTCTTAATTTTTCTAGTAATATCCCATGGTCAATGGAGCCAAAGGCTTTGAAAAAATCTGTGTAGATAACATCCACCTTGCCGTGGTTATCTAGTGCCTCAGCCGTAAAATGAGTAAAACAACACAGGTTAGTAAGTGTAGAGCGTTTGTCCACAAAACCATGTTGATGCGGTGATATAAAATATTTAATTTGATGATATATTTGGTTACACATGCAACTTTCGAACACTTTAGCAAAGTTAGACAATATGGATATAGGTCTATAATTAGTTATTTCAGCAAGGTCTCCCTTTTTGAGCACATGACATATTCTACTAGTTTTCCAAGTTGTAGGAAAGGTACTCGTTTTAGACCCAGATTAAAAATGATAAATAATGGTTCAACAAATATCTGACGACAATCTCTGAGAAGAAAGCTAGGAACTTGGTCATTTCCCGACGCTAGCTTACTTTTTAGTTTCAATATTGCAGAGAAATGTCATCTCTGGATACAGATTTTACATTAACATTAGAAAGATTGCTAGTGTTACTGATGGCATTACGATAACCTGGAGTAGAATTTTGGAAAACACTGCTGAAATAATCAGCGAAAGTATCAACTATTTTGTTTGGATCATTATAAGAGATATCGTGTTTATACATCTTACTGGGGATCCTAGAACTACACTTTTGGATTTGTCAAATGCCCCAAAGCTTTTTCTGCCATTATTGATAGAATTTTCTACTTCAGATAAAAATTGACGATAGGATGTTTTTATTTGAATTTTACCAGAGATCTTAGTCTTCTATATTCTCTTAAATTTGCATCATTATGATTGTTTTTGTATTTATGATAAAAAACGTTCTTAAGTTTAATATTACTGATAATTTCCTTTGTGAACCATTTTGGATATTTTTGCATATTACCTTTCTTTTTAAAGCAAGGTACAAATTCATCAAACACATTGTATAACATGTTATAAAATACATCACACGCAACGTTAACATTGTTACAACTGTTCAATACTGACCAATTGATTAGATTTAGCGCATTATACAGGGTGTCCAGAATCTCTCCTGACAAACGAAGACCGGAGATTTTCCAGATAATTTTAAGTCAATTCTAACCCAATTCACCTAGTCCGAAAATGCTTCCTAAGGGAGCTAGAGCTCTTTGAAGAAGGGAGAAAAAGGGTGGGGTAAAATTAAAGAGAAAAATAAGATCTTATTTTGGAACATTGCAGGGGATAAAAAACAAAGGTGTAGATTTTTTGAACTATATAATGGTTTTAAATGGTAGGTTTAGTAGAAAAAGAATGGAGTACATGGAAAGATAAGATGCCGAAAGAATATGTTTGGGAAATTCAGTATGCAAAAAGAAAAAGAGGAAGGGAAGGGCGAAAGGAGGATTAATAGTGGGGGTAAGAAAGAATGGAAAATAGAAAAGGAAATAGAAAAAGAAAATGTAGACGAGATGATTAAGATCTGAGTAAAGACGGAAAAGGGGAAAGGTATAATATTTTGACGATATATGGAAAGAAAATGGACACAACGAAAGCAATTATAGAAAAGGCAATAGAAGAAAGGGATGAAGGCAAGTTGATTATAGGAGGAGATTTGAATGCTAGGATAGGAGAGGAGGGGAGGAATAATGGTAAATGGAGAGATAAGAAATAGGATATCAATGGATAAGAAAATAAACGGACAAGGAAACATTTTGATAGAACTATGTGAAGAGAGATGTTGGACAATAATGAACGGAATTTGGAAGAAGAAGGAAAAGGGGAATTTACATATGTGGGAGAAAAGAATCCAGTCAGTAATAGATTATGTGATTATAAACGAAAAAGTAAGGAGGACAAGGAACACTAAGAATAGGAGAGGAGGGATAGAATCGGACCATCAGCCGCTAGAAGTAGGTCATGATGGAAGAGGGAGAGAAAGAGGGTACAAGAACAAGAAGAGGTGCAGGAGAGAAAAGAAAGTATGGACTGAAGAGAGTATAAAAAGATATAAAGAGGAAATGGAAGAGGAAGTAAATACTAAAGGAGAGGTGGAGGAAGAGAGAAGAGAATTACAGCCAGGATAGGAATGGCAACAAAGAGAAGAGATAAAGTATAGATTAAGAAAACAGAATTAGGGAAAAGAAAAGATTGGTGGAACGGAGAATGCGAGAAGGGAAAAAAAATTAAGAAACGGAAGAAGGAAATGGAAAAAGGGAAAGATAGAGGAATAGAGAATGGGCTAAAGGTTAAAAGTCAAATTTTAAGGGAATATGTGTAAAAAATAAAGAAGAACAAAAAAAAACAGCCGAGATAAAGATTAGAGAAATTAAAAATGAAGGACAGGTATGGGAATTCATTAATAAGAAGACTAAAAAAGGAGGAAGGATGGAAGCAATCATAGATGGGAAAAATACAGAAGAACACAGCAAGAAGATTAGTAGCAGCAGTGAAAAAAAGCAAGAAATAAAGAAGTTGAAAAAAAAGGGATAAGACACAGAGAGGGTGGAATAGGAAAGAAAGAAATGGAGAGAGCAATAAATAAAGTAAAGAAAGCAGAAGGGACGAATGGAATGCAAAGGAGAACAATGGAGGTATCGGAGAAGGAATGAGAAAAAGTAAGAGAAGTATTCGAGAGAATATGGAAAGGAAGGTTTCCAAAAGGAGAGAGGTATGTGTGCCAAATTTACAGGGAGGGAGATGAAAGAAAGCGAAGAACTATAGAGAATTGAGTATAATGAATGCGGTCTATAAGATATATGCGGAAATCGAGTTTAGAAAAAATTGGAAAAAGAAATAGAAAAGAATATAATACTGCCGGATTGGCAAGCAGGATTTAGGAAAGGAAGAGGAACGATAGAAAATATATACATATTAAAGCACATAATTTAATAAAGAGTTAGCAAAGAAAGGAGGAAAGATGTACTATCTGTATTTCTAGACATTAATGCGGCATTTGATAACGTGGAAAGAGGGTGACTATGGAAAAGAATTGGAGGAGGTAGGAATAAACAGAGATATAAAAAATGCAATAGAGGAAATATACGAAGAAACAAGGTGAAGAACGAGGATAGGGAGGAAGCTAGGTAGAATTTAGGACGGAAAAAGGACTAAAACAGGGATGTCTGCTAAGCCCAATCTTATTCTCGATATACATTAGTGATCTTGAGGAAGAAATGAAAAAAATTAAGTAGGAGGAATAGTAATGGAAGGAAAGATGGAATGTAGCTTATGCGGATGACATTGTGGCAATAGCGAGAAATGAAGAAGAGATGGAGTGGAGTAGTTAAATTTATGAAGAAATACCTAGAAAATAAAAAACTAGCAGCAAATGTTGGGAAAACAAAAATTATATTATAGATTTAAAAGAAAAGAAAAGACGAAATGAGGGTGAAATGATGGTGGGGGGAGGAGAGAAGGTAGAGAGAGTAGACAAGTATAGATAAATGGGATTACAACATCAGATATGATAACAAGATGGAACCATATAAAAGAGATGAAAATGAGAAAGAGGAGAGAGAGAAGCCAAGAATAGTAGGACAAGTATGGGGGGTAGGGGAAAGGATATTTGGTAAAGATATAGAGAAAAGGAGATAGATGTTTAGAAAAGTTTGGTCAGAAGTGTGGTACTGTATGGAGCGGAGATTTGGGAGTTGGAGGGAATGGCAAGCTGGAGAAAATACAGGAGAAATACTGGAAGTAGACGTTAGGACTAGAAGAGACACCGGGAGTATATGAGCCCAGAAGAAGAGCTAGAAATAGAAAAAATAAGGATACTAAGCAGGAAAAATTACAGTAAGGTATGAAAAAAAAAATGGGAAGTAGGAAGGAGAAGATGAAATACTATATAAAGTTTGGAAAGAGATCAGGCACGGAAGGTAGAAATATGGGGAAGAAAGAAGAAAATACTATGCAAAGGTGGGATACTGCGAGAAGAAGATAAAGAGATTAAGAGAGGGGGGAAAGGTGGAAGAGGAAGTAGTGACAAGATAATAAGGATACTCAGAGCAGGAAAGAAGAGCAAAATAAAGGAAGGAAATATAATGGAAAATACATAAAAATAATGACGGACAAGACACCAAGAGTACATAACAGAAGGAAAAGGAATGAATGAACTAAGAATAGTTGCAAGGTTCAGAATGGAGTAATGAAGAGAAATGAAAATAAATATTGGATGAGTGATGAGGAGAGAGTATGCAGGTTGTGAATGGGGATGAATGGGAGAAAATATATTACAATATAAAAGGGATGCAGGAAACAAAACATGGGGAAAAGGAATGGAAGTTACTACTAGGAGAGAAAGGGGAAGGAAAACAATTGGATGAGGAAGTGTTGGAGAGGAGGAAGGGATGGAGGAGAGGAAAAGAAAAATACTGAAAGTTTAGAGAAAGAGAGAGAGAGATGGAAGGTTGAAGAAAGGAAACAAATTAGTTAAATTATAATTTAATGAAATATTATGTTGTTTTTATTTATTTTTTGAGATTGTAAAGAGACAAACCGAGATCTTTTGTTATAGAAAAATTTTTTTAAGACAAAATAAATATTGAATTGAACTAAATTACTAAGCCATATAGTACTAATAACACATTCTTACATTTTTAAAGAAGCATTTTTGTAACACGACATTATTTTCCTCACTATTTAGCAAGAAGAAATCGTCCGTTTTCACAAAAATTAGGTATGTCGTGGAAAAAATATAAATTATATATTGAATGTGAGACATAAACTTACTTTGTTTTAATTCTTTGATTGATAGCATCCTCTAAGGACTTGGTTTCTTAATAAACAATAACGTGGTTTAAGATTTAACAAATTTTAATTTATAGAAAATATTAATATCAATTCATACAAATGCAATATAAGCATGGATGGCGTTGCGTGCACGACTGCGATATTTACACAGTGTGTCAAGATATGGATGAACAACATCGGGATCTCGAAAACCGTGAGAGATACTGAGTCATTAAATTTAGAAAAAGGTGCCTTATCGGGGTCGACATTTTTGCTGTTGAGAAACTTGCTGAGCTGGTTTACTTTCGGAGATATTCGAACAAAACCGAAATTGTGCCATTTGTTTCATTATTATTCTGAACCAACAGAAAAACACCATGAGGTTTATAACAAATGATTCCAACCACAGTATGCAACATAAACTTGCATCTTTCAACTTTTTGATTCACCGATTATTACATTTCCCATTGTCAAAACAAAACTTTGATAAAGAACTGCGAAATATTAAGCAGATTGCATCATACAATGGTTTTCAAGAATCAATTGTCACAAACATAATTAGAAAACATAAACATAAGTTAAACATTAGAAACATTACAACGTTAGGAACTAGTAATAGCAAAATAGATAAGAAATATGTCAAATTACCAAATTATCCCACATACACAAAAGGTCTTCAAAAATATTTTCAAAATTTGATTATAAAACAGTAACCTCTAGTAGTAACAACTTGCAAAATCTTTTAGGCAATCCGAAAGACCCAATAGAAATGTGTGATAAATCGGAATATATAAAATTAATTGTAAAGACTGTAACCAAGTATATATAGGGCAAACCAAGAGACCTATTAAAACTCGTTTTAAAGAGCACGTAGCTCATGTCAAATATCATCGCACAGATAGGTCCAGTGTTGCCATGCATATGCTTGAAAATGGCCATAGAGTAGGCGACATTGAATTAATTAAGAGGGTAGATAATAAAACGAACTTGATTCTTATGAAAGTTTAGAAATTTTAAAACAGAAATTTGCTTATGAATTATGATGATAACGGTCCATTAGGATTTTCGGAATTATTTAAGCTTATCTAAGAATCAATTAAGTTTAACGATGCGTGATAAGCAGATAGTATATATAAGCTTCCGTTGTTTTTATTTTTAGTATCGGTATCGCTGATGATAACAGCTTAGCTGTTGAAACACGTGTCCGAGTAAAGTTTTTGGTGCAGTTTTTGGTGTTTTTCTGTTGGTTAAATAGACCTTAAAAACTGAATTCATTTCCCACTCTTTTTGCTCTACAAGATTACGTTCACAATTTTTACTACAACGTTTTGTTTCAAAGAAACCATAATCAACTTCATTTTTTCTTATGGCACTCAAAAAAGTACAGTTTGTATAAATGGCATTTTTTTATTACAAATTCAACTATGTACTACACAATATGGTTATTTGTGTTTTATTGAGAAAAAATAACGTTGTGATGATAGGATTTCTAACCTTTTTGGTCTAGTGTGCGGTGAATGATACCATGAAACGAAAAACTGAAGTCAATTAACAATCGACTTTATTTAGCATTTATTGTTAATTCTGACCAGAATCTATTTGAATGACAAAGTAGTATCCAGTTTAACAACATTTTTTCAGTTTAGGTCATATTTTACAATGGAGCAAATGTGTTTTCAAATGAAGAAATTTGATGTGCCTGACCTGCTACTTTACATGCCGAAGAAATTCTGTAGAAGCCGAACACTTGTATTTGATTAAGAAGTAAACGGAACGGAGGCAACCAAGGAAGCCCATATTTAGGCGTTTGGTGTCCAACCTAAAAGAATACAGTTCATTCAAGCAACCCGTACACAGCCAAAAAACAATTGAGCGCAGCAACATTTTCCGTTTGCCATATTTATTTCAGCACTACACACTAGACCAAAAGATTAAATTTTACTAAAACGTATTTTTATCAATATCCATATTGTGTAGTATGTACATCGTTAAATTCGTAATAAAAATGCTCTTATACGGGTGTACTTTTTGAGTGCCATGAGAAAAATTGGTGGTTTATAACGACAAACGTTGTAGTCAAATTTGTAAAACGCCATCTTCTTGAAATTGGCATTAACAAGTGCATTCACTTTTTTTGGTAGCTTTTCGAATAACTTTGAATATAATGAAAACGAAATGGCACAATTTAGGAAATTTTTATAGGTGTTACCCACCATTTTGTACACATTTTTTTCTTACCTCCATTCAAAAAAGGGTTTCCTCGGTGAGTTTAACCTAAGTTTGCGCACCCCTAAAACCAACCTTTCTCCGCCATCTTAAGTTTGATGTTTTTTGGAATTTCCATATCTCGCGTTCTAATTATCGCACAGTCATAAACTTGAATTGTCTTTGGATTCGTTTTTTGAGTTATATTTTCAACAATATTATATAACAAATACTGTGCGTTTAACGGAAATAAAAGTTATAGCCCTTCAAAGTCGACAGAACGACAAAAAGTTTTGCCTTTCGCCTCCTTATCTTTTCCACAGTCACCTGACGTTTTTAATGAGAGAACTTTGTTAAAGATAAAGTAATTTCTAGCATTTACAAAAAAATATCATCCCAATACGACCTTTCTGGCCGTCGTCAGCGCAGTTGCTATGTTCGGGTGGGATTTTGAAATACGCTAAATAACGCTCGCGCTGCGCTCTGCTGCATTTCGTCGTAATACGACTTGTCTCCTGCTCATTTATTAAAATAAACGATTGTTATGCATTGTTTAAATATGCTATATGTTCAATAGAAAATTTTGTAGCGGTAGATTTTTATTTAAAAATGAACATTTCAATTGGTTTAATGATGACTATTATTTCCAAATGTTATTAAATTACACTATTGCTATTTGTTACTAATTTATTTAATTTAAACGCAGAACTGTGTTTACATTGATACAATTAATATTTCAACAGGTTTTAACTCTATAAACATATGTTTTTCCAAACTTAATTACGCACCACCGTTGAGGTTAAGTTCACGGCGCGTTATTTTATGTGGTTTCCACGATAGGCCTAGTTCACAGTTTTCACTTCTTCTTTAGTAAATTTCTCACTTTGTCATAATCTTAATAGCCATCATCTTCATTCTCAATTATCACAGGCAGTTCGCTTGATTTTCTTTTCAATAAATCGGTTGATCTGGTAAAGTACAATCGTTCGTTTGTCATCAACATTTGAGTCATCTATATCTTCTTCGCGGTAGCGGGTTCCCACAACAAGTCTTCC